>APFE031485547.1:209560-236061 GCA_000404065.3 Pinus taeda
ATTAAAAGTCTATAGTTATTACCTCATTCATCTTCATCACTATTTGAGAGTCCATCACTGTCTTCATGAGTGTAGTAGCTTTTCTTACTTATGTTCTATTTCTTGTTCCATCTAACAGGTTCCTTACCTTTGTCAAGCTTATGAGGACACTTGGCAGCATAGTGAACGACTCTTCCACAAGCAAAGCATTTGAAGGGCAACTTACCTCTAAATCTTCCAGCACCCCGTTGAAGATTCTTGACAAAATTTGATTCTTCCTTTTCTTCTGACATATGTCTTGACTCATAGTAATCTCCTTTACATGAAGCCTTGAATGCAGCTTCTCTCCTATTTGATGGTCCTCCTTTCCTCGTTTGATAAGCGGTTAGAATTCCGTGTAACTGCGACATGGTAATTTTCTGTAGATTCTCCTGTTCTTCTAGTGCAGAAACTTTTGATTCAAACTTAGGAGATAAATATCTTAGAACCTTTTCAACCACAATAGCCTCTTTTATTTCTTCACCCAATTTTTTCATACAATTAACAATCTCATCTATACGAAGGAAATAGTTAGCCACACTTTCATCATTGTACATCCTGAGATTTTCATACTGAATTTTGAGGGTATGAAGTTTTGCTACTTTTACCTGCTCATCTCCTTCATAGCTCAGCACAATCTTGTACCATATTTCTTTAGCGGTTTTATACTGCATAACCTTGACGAATTCTGATTGAGATAGACATCCTAATAGAGTGTTGACAACCTTTGCATTTGTTTCAAACTACTTCTTCTCAGCCGGATCTGTAGGAGTTGCTGATGGAAAAGTGTACCCTGTATCTATGATATCCCAGACTTCTGTACCAAGAAATTGAATATAGGCTGTGACTCTTACCTTCCAATAGAAGAAGTTGGTCCCATAAAAAATTGGTGGCCTGATTGATGCTTCTCTCTTGTAGTTGCTCATGATGATAGATCTTCCTTTAAGCGATCAAGCTTCTTCTGAAGGACCTGCTCTGATACCAATTGTTGGAAATAATACTGAGAGGGGGTGTGAATCAGTATTACCTGATCAATTATTTACTTTTTCAAACCCAGAACATATATGCTACTTCACTTAGATGAACCCACGTATATACGCAACTACAGATAAGGAAACCCGCGTATCCTATGCAGATTTATAATTTACTTTATTCTAGAGATGTTGCTCATTAAGTTATGCACCAAAATCATATAAACAGTTGCCAGGAACAATAAAACAGATCAGAAGACAACCACACATAAGAACACAAGATATAAGGTGGAAACCCATTGTGGTGAAACCACTGCCTGCCTATTTGTCTCTTATCTTCTTTTAATTAGAAACTTCTTTTTACAATGATTCTGTACTGGTGCAATCCTTTACCAGTACGCAAGCTGCTACCTACAGAGAGCTACAACCCTCTCTCGTTTTCCAGCTTCTCCTGGAAGGGAGCTACAACCCCCTTAGTTCTTGTACTAGTTGAGATACTAATTCACAGGCTGCTACCTGTAGAAGGCTACAACCTTCTCTTTCTTCCAGGGACCACGTTTCATAAATTTTCAGACTGGATCCACAAATACCATCAATCAAACATCAAGAATTTCTGCATCAACCAATCACCATTTCATCAGTCAAGACTGAATCAAAATAAACACTTCTCTGTCAATTGTACCCAGATCACAGTAACTGTGATCACACCTCAAATTCTAAACCTAGATCACTACAATAATCAACAGAAGCAGCTAGAACATAAATTATGAGATGTATGGTACTTCAATATTCAGAAACTTGCGTGTATACGCTTCTGTATTAAGATCAACCTGCGTATACGCACTTCCGCCTTCCAGAAAATGCGTGTATACGCACCTGTGCTGAGATCAACCTGCGTATACGCACTTCCGCCTTACAGAACCTGCGTGTATACGCACCTGTGCTTCACTGAACCTGCGTAAAGATCTATAAAGGTAATTTACCCCTTCAAATGTTCAGATATTAGTTTACTGATATTATCAGATTTATAGATCAAGCAAGTGCCACATAGAACAAATCAAAATCATACAAAGATACTATCATTCAAGCCTTAATATTTTGACCCATCAAGTGAACTTATACTTCTCCTTGCGCTTAGGTTCCTTCTTCTTTCAGATCCAGATTTGCACCATAACCCAATCACTGTATTCTAGATCTAGCACTTTTTCAGATATTCAATAATTCAGATGATCCCTTGCCAAATGATCTCCTTCCTTTTTTATAGTCTTAGGCCTTTCACAATACCACAGTCCAAAACCATAACAATTCAATACCATGGACCCAATACTTGGGATCAACACTTATGACGAGACACCATGGCCCAAAACCATAGGTTCAAATACCAAGTACTAAATACCATGAACCAGAAACAAGTTTTCCCACATGTACGTGCTTTTTCTTTCATGAAAGTGCGTGTGTACGTATACGCGCCTTGGGAATGTCCAACCTGCGTATATATGCGGCTTCGTCAAAGTGAACCTGCGTATATGTCTTTTTCTTCTTCTTGAGTGCCTAAACTGTGATCTGTCACCAGAGTGAGTTTCCATCAAGGACAACACCTATGCCATAGTACCAAAACTGCTAAACATGTGCCAGAATGCCAACATCCTTGTCTAGGAGTAATTGCCTCTTAACATTGACATTTCAGTAGGGTTTGCTTTAGATATGGTTGTCAGAGCTTTAGTTTTGCACTTTCTTATCTATGGTTAATTATCTATGGTCCTAATCTTATCTATACCCTTTCTAATTTGTGAGATTTAGTTCATTTTTTACAACTTTGCTGTTTGTACAATGTTTTTATTTGTTGATTGATTGCTTCCAACAATGATTGATCTTTTTGTTGTTTGCTTGACATTGAAAATCTGATCATAGTTGTTTGGTTAGTATTTATGACCTATTTTATTGTTTGAGTTGCAAAGAAATCCAAGTTGCATGGCATTTTAAGTCTTTTTCCTCTATTTAGTGTTTGGAGTGCTTTCCCTTTTAGGTCGTTGTAGTTGTGTGTTTGTTCGTTGCCTCTATTGAGATATAAAATCAAACTTTCCTTTTGTGTGAGCTTGATGTTTGTCTAAGTGTGATAAGTGATAGTTCATGCCTTTCTCTTTAAAATCAGTAGTTTTGAGCTTTTGAGTGCTTTTTGGTGCTTTTGATTTGGCATCTTTCGAGTATTTATGTTGATTTATAAGTTGTTTAGTGGATTGGCTCTTTATGTGAATTTGGTGAGTAACTAAAGACTATGAGGGTCTTCCTTGCCACTTAGAAAAATAAGAAATTTCCAACCTTCCTTATGTTGGTAGCATGGTGTTGACATTGATGTCAACCCTAGGAGACAATCAACCAATCAAATAGCTGTGTTGGAATTGTTGGCATAGATGCCAACAAATTGATGAGCTTGCATGGTGTTTTAATCAGGTGCAGATGTGTTATGGAGGTCTACTGATGCTTGAAAAGATGGTTGCAGATGGCCTGGAGTAGCAATGACAGATCTGGATTAAAGAAACTTTAGTTTTCTCCAAATTAGGGGAAGGATGCAGATTAACCATTAACAACCCGCATCCTGTAGAAAATCTTGTAGATTCACAAACTAATGCAATTTTCTAAAGCAAGAGACAAGAATATACTTCTACTCTTTACAACGGAAGCCCATAAACATCAAGCAAACATTAATCAATAGAGGAAGAGAAACAAAGACACATAACACAATAAATATCCAAGGAAAGTCTCTCTAGAACAATCACATCACTCAACAAATTCAATCTCCAACTCATAAGCAAGCTCAAGGCCAAATATTAGCCTCTTCACAAGATATCCAAGTCTCTATTCCAATGTGTAATTCCTATGAAGGATAAATTATATTTAAAGGGAAATAAAGCCTCTAAAAATAGTGCAATCCCTCAAGGATTAGTTCCTAATTGCATGCACTACCAGTGCAACTCAGAAAAATATAAAACAAATAGTACACTGCCCATGCACTCTAGTCTCAACTGGGTCTTTCTCAGAATCGACATGCACAAGTTTTTGATGAGTAAATATTTAGTTAATTAGAGTAGCATTGGTGGAGTTCATTAGTGTCACCACTGACTGTTAACTCACTATTAGTTCTCTCAATCAGTTTGAGAACTAATTTAACTGAATTGACTCATGAAACTATGTCTTCTATTTTACAACTCACAATTAACTCACACTGAACTCCTACAAAGTAGGGAGAGCATATACATGACTTCCAACTTGAATTTCCTAAGTTAAGTAAGTTTAATAAACTTAATTTACTATTTTAAGTTGCTATGAGAATAGAATTCAAATTTAATTCACAATTTAATTGAAGGAAAAATTAAACTAGAATTTCTTGTTTCCATTTCTCAACACTCCCTCTCAACAAGTAAGGGATTATCAACTACCCCGATCCTGTCTCCGTGAAACTTGAATTTACATGTTGACAATGTCTTTGTCAAGGTGTCAACATTTGCTCCTCCATGGGAATGTAATCTAACAACATTATCCGCCTCAATACACAATCTTTGAGATGATGATACCAAATATCAATATGCCTGGACCGATCATGAAAAACTGGATTTTCATAGAGTTTGATACAACTCTGACTATCACAGTAAATCACTGTTGGATCCATCTGCTAATCAAACAAACCAACCATGATCTTCCTCATCCATATAGCCTTACATGCCGCTTGACTCGTAACAATGTACTCTACCTTTGCCGAATTGAGTGCAACCGATCTCTGTTTCCTATTGTACTAAGAAACTTCCGCTAACCCAATACTAAAGATCCCTCTTGATGTGCTCTTCCTATCGGATGGACTCCCTGCCCAATCTGCATTAGTGAAGCCTTGAGCTTCACTCCCTCTATCCTTTTGTACCATAACCCAAACCGAGTAGTGCTTATGAGGTATTTCAATACATGCTTTGCCACCTTCTAATACAACTTGGTAGGCCTAACCATCACTTGACTAAGCGGGTTAACTACATAGCACATATCCGGTTGTGTGTTCACCAAGTACATGGGTGAACCCACAAGTTGCCTATAAACAGTAGCTTCAACTACTTCCCTTGAAGTAACATCCTCCTTCCTCTAGTTATCAGCTAGAGGAGTCTTCATGGGTTTACTGCTCTCCATGTAGAATCTCCTGAGTATCTTGTTGGCATACTTGCCCTGAGATATAAACAACTCCCCATCTACCTATCATACCTGCATGCCATGAAAGTAATGCATGAGCCCCATGTCTTGCATCTCAAACTCTCTTGCAAGGTCCTCCTTGCAAGATTTGATGAGCTTCTCATCACCTGTCAGTATGAGATCATCTACATAAAGTACAATGTGTTAGTGTCAGTCATTTCTGCCTATCACCAGTGATCAAATATGCTTTTACCAAGTTTTGTTAGGGGTCTCAAGGTCAAATTTTATCATGTCACTAGGTTTTCAGAATAAAATTTGGTCATTGATTAGTTTATCTAGGGTTATCTCTATTCTCTCAAGAATTTCACATGTCGGTCACTTATATCACTCAGCTAAGTGTTTTCATCATTAAAAGAAGGTCACCATCCTTTCATTCATCACCATCATGATTTCACTCAGTCTAATGTCTCCATTAGGTCATCAGGGTTTCAAGGTCGCCAACACTTTTATTTCATGCATAAAAATCCGTCATAGGATGAGTTGTGATAAGAAACTCTTTTCAATAAATTTTGATGAAATTTCATAAGTACTTCATGGCTATAGTCTCAAGGTTCCAAAAGAAAGAAGGTTCACTCTTCAAAAAAGATAAAAAGAAGTCTAGGTTACAAAACACCAAGGTTGTCAAGTTCAAAAAGAGTGAAAATCATGTTTGAAAAATATATGTGGGGCACATTTTCACTCAAAAGAGAATCATACTATGTCTATTGATGGGCCTCTAAATTAGACATAAATTAAGGCCTATGTCTCTAATTTAAAACATAAATTAAGGCCTATGACCATCCTTCAGCACATTAAACCTCTCTTTTTGTATTAGATAATTTATTTTGAACTTTAATCTATTCATTAGGAAGGTTTATAAATAATTGAATATTTGTGCATAATATTATTTATTTTTTGTGGAATATTATGAGAATATTGGGCAGATTATGAAGAGTTGGAGGAGGAGATAACTTAGGGACTTGTTCCCTACTACTAGAGGATCAATAATAAATAATAAGTCAACAAGATATTATGGAATTATGGCACAAATTGTGGAACTCCAATGATTGAGAAAATCTAGAAATGTGTTTCATTAATCAAGGGAGCAGATCCACCAATCAAGGGAGTAGATCCACTAATAAAGGGATTTCAGTAGGGAAAGATTCCTCCATTCACGGGGAATGATTCTTCATCATTTTGTATAAGTACCAAGTCGAATTTGCCTCTAGGGAATGATTGAGAAAATCTTGGAATGTGTTCCCTGCCATTTAATGCAAATTCTTAGTATTGGGGACTAGATCCATTAATCAAGGGATTTTGGTGGGGAAAGCTTCCTCCATTCATGGGGAATGATTCCTAATCATGTTGTATAAGTACCAAGTCGAATTTGCAGCTCCATTGTATTTTCTTGCAAGGATGTAATTCTATTGATGAAAATAATGAATATTGGTGTCATGTTCAACTCTCAAATCTTGTTCTCCTCTGTAGGTCTTTGATTTTCCTTGGGCTTGGCCATCCCAGGAACCTCAGAGCCATTTTGTATCATTTTCTTTCCTTCTTTTCATTGCTTATTCACACACATCTCTAGTTTTATTTATTTCTATTTCTACATTTAGTATTAATGATTTCTTCTTCTAGGATTGAGTTAAATGGTTGATGTAAGTTCTTTTGTAGGATAACAAGCATTATTTCATCCTTGTAAAAGCTTTGGAAGTTCATTATAATCATTGAGTTGCTTGGATTAGTCTTCTTATTCCGAAATCTAGATTGTTGGACTTCCTTTTTAACAAAGAACAATAAATTTCCGCTATTTTTTAGAGCATGCTAACGAGATTTAATCAAATTGATTCCACTTGTATTAGATCAAAAAATCATTATAGTTCATAAAAAAATTACCCCATTGCATTTTCACTTGATTTGGTTAGACATTTTTTAGATTTACTAGCTCACTAGTTCTCTAATTTCTAGCTTTTCGACTAGTAATGTTTTTATTTTTTTTGCATGGGTTAACAGAGGTATTTTTGAGTGATTCTACTTGGAATAGGGACCTAAGACATCCTAGTTAATAAAAAAATTTGTCTCAACCAATTTGGATTTTATTTTCTTGGTCATTAAACCGTCACCAATTTCATCAGTTCACAAGGAAACTTCTCCAAACTTTTTGAGCAAATCCATCCATCTCCCAACTTTTGTTTTGAGTTCTGAGTGATCCTAGGCATTTTATCACTCCATTCCACCCATCTACCACCTTCGCTAAGCCTTCCATCACCTCCAACACCTCACATTTTTCTCTCGTTTGTATCCTGTAGGTTCATTGTAATTCCTACTGGATCATCCTATAGGTTTCTAGTACATCCTGTAGGTTTTCTTAAAATGTCCCGTTTTGAGGCCGAATTGATGGAAAACCTATAAAAATCCTCCCAAGGGTCTCCCACACCATCCAACCATCTCCTAACCCTTCCATCCAACATCCAACATCCTTAATTCACTTGCCACATCACCAAAAGAAATTAGTTTGCATACTTGATTTTGCATGAAAAGACAAAAAAGAGAAAAACATATTTATTTTAGTCCCTTTACTTGCACATTAGTGATGTTTGATGCTTCTTACTTCCATGCTTAGATAGTAGCATTTGGTTCATGATAATTTAACATTATTGCAAAACATAGTTTCTTGGCAGTTAATTAGTAAATGGTGTGATTTAGCATTGAATTTCCGTCTCTTTCCTTGTACTTTCTTTCTTGCAATAGGTTAAGGTTCCATTTCAAGTATTTCATTTTCTTCAATTAGTTTAGGATTTGACTTCAATACATGAACTCCATTACATCATGACAACAAAGGAAGGACACATTGTATGCCGCACATATAGCGCCGACACCTCTTAAGTTTGTACGAACCCCAGGTTGATAATTAAAGTTGATAGACTTGGGAGTTGCAACATTCTTGTTGCAATACAGAGGCTCATCACTTTTTGGCACCGTTGCCGAGGAGGTGTCAAAGTATGCATTGTTTTCTTCCATAGTTGATTCATTTCTTTTTAATTTTTGCAAAACAAAAAATAATTGCATTAGGCATATTTCATTTCAAAAATAGAAAAGTGCATTGCATTAGTGTTTTCATTCAATTATAACGATAACAAAACAATCTCCAACACCAACCCACCCCCCATTTGATCATGTGGTGTAGTAAGAGCCATATCACCATTCAATTTTGTAGGTAGAAGAAGAAGATGCCAAATAATGTAGAAGAAACGAATGGAGATAATGACAATGAGGAAGACCCTCTCAGATTTCCCACTCAAGATACTGATGGTAGTGTGCACATGAAGAACATCCCTCCATCTTTTCTTCCAAAATTTCATGGTCTAAGGTCAGAGGATCCAGAAACCTTTCTCTTTGAATTTGAAATTATTTGTAGTTCTTATGGTTACTTATTAAAAACTCAAAAACTGAGATTGTTTCCAGCAACATTGAAGGATAGAGCTCTTAAATGGTTCATGAGTTTAAGGACTAATTCAATAAGATCATGGAATTATATGCAAAATACATTTATAGAAAAATATAAAAATCATGATCTTAAAGAAGAAATCTTTAGAATGAATCAAAGATAAGATGAGAGCCTTGAGGATTTAATAGAGAGGTTCATGTATAATTTTAAGAGGGCAAAACTACATCATTTAGGATCCGACACACTAAAAACCCTCTTACTTAGAACAATTAGGGATGAGTGGATTGATCTCCTTAATCTCATGAGTAGAGGTGACGTATATCAATTATCATTTGAGGAAATTTGTGAAACATGCAAACACATATAAAGAGGAAAAGTGAGAGTAGGTAAATCAACATCAAGATCGGTAAGTCAAGCTAAACTTGGAAAGTTGTTTGATGATTTTAAAATAGGAATTCTTAGCAATCTAACAAAACAAGCAGAAATGGTAAGAATGCAAGATGAATGAAAAGAAAATGCTGATATTTGTGCTGTAGAATTGCATGATGTTAAACAATGTCCATCATTACCAAGGTTGAAGGAAGTTTACCAAGAAGAAAATGGAGCAAGTCAATTGCCAATGCAACAATGTTATGTAGCTCTAGGAGGACCATGTCAGCCTATTCAGCCTGATATGATGTAAGAGACTAATTCATAATTTCAAGGTTGGAACACACCCTTTCCTTGGAAACATTGGCCATCTCAACCCTAAAACCAATCTTGGCAACAAGGTTGGCAAGGAACTTATGGGAGCCATCCATAATATCCTCTGTATTTTCCTTAATATCCTCCATACCAAACTCCATGTTATCCTTACCATTTACCTCCACCACAACCACAACCCCATCCACATCCATCTCAAATATACACTCCCACTCAACTACCTGTACCACCATTTCCAAACCCACACATTGAAGTAGCTCAACCCACTTACAATGCTGAGGTACAACACTTCCAAACAACTCCTCTTGAGCTCAATGATATTCAATATAGCTGAGGAAGAGTATTGCAAAAAAGAGATTATATTGATATTATTGAAGGACCACATCCAGAAGAAGAATACTCAAAAGAGAAGATTAAAGAACCATGGGCTGCATTTGATGAAGAGCAAACAAAAAAATCGAAGAGTGAGAAAGCTCCCTCGTGGTTACCATAAAATCCTCCATGTATTCAAGAGATCAATCAGCAAAAAGAGGAAGACTTTAAGGTCATGGTAGAAGAAGACATACAAGATGATCTAAATTAACAAGTTGACCAGAGGCATCAAAACTATATTGAAATATGGTTCTAGATAGTCACTAAGTTGCAACATCACTCTCTTCCTCAACTATGCTTAATCTTTTCAAATTCAAATCATTTGGTCTTTGAAATATAGGTACATGTCAAACAATACATTTCAAGCCTCCACATCATTTTGTCTGTCATCTTGATGTGCACATGGCTCCATTGGAAGTATTCTTATACTTGAAAGTGATTTTGTTTTTCAAGTAGGGTAGGGTAGAAGAAAAAAAAATGACAAATAAGAGAAAAAAAATAAATCTAAGGTGAAAATCTCCTTGGAGGCACCTCAGTTTGGCTCATTGATTGAAAACCTCCATGAGGCAGTCAATGGGTTGAAAAAAAGAGAAAAAGAGAAAAACAAAATCCTAGGTGAAAACCTCCTTTGAGGCAACTAGGCAGACCTACTAGTTGAAATCCTCATTGAGGCGGCTAGTAGACCTAGAAGAAAAGGAAAGAGAAAAAAAATAAAAGAATCCTTGTTCCATGCATGCATGTACTTTCCAACATCTGCAAGCAACAAGAACAAGTTGGTACCAAAAGGAAAATTGGTCAAGCCTAGTCAAAAGAAGTCAAATTTTGACTTTCTCCTACTTCGCTCAAATGCTGCAACAAGGCCAAGGCCATGCTAATCCATCACCCTCATCTATTTTCACCATCCACCCATCATTATCAATCTTCTACCACTCATTTTCCTTGCTGTCCTAAAAAACTACATGATGCTTTGTTTTACTACAGGATACAAAAATACATAGAGCAGAAATTTGTTTTTGCCATAACTTGTAAACCATGCATCCAGTTGCCAAGTTGTTTCATGGGGAGATGAATATGGATGATGGTAACATGCAAAAAGCAATTTCAGCAAATTCCAGTGCATGGTTTCCAAGGAATCAACCTCCATCACCTTCAACTATTTTTGCATTTTCTCAATATCCGTGCATCCATTTAAAAAGTTGTTTCATGGAGAGATGCATATGGATGATGGTAACATGCCCAAGCAATTTCAACAAATTCTAGTGCACAGTTTCCAAGAAATCAACCTCCATCACCTTCAACCATTTTAGTGTTTCTCGAGATACGTGCATCCATTGACCAAAATTTATATATGGGGAGGTGCATAATGATGATGGTAACATGCTCAAAATGTTTCATTTCAATCCAGTCTACCATTTGGGAGATATGGAAAAAACAAGTAGGTGTCCTGTAAACCTACTAGATACAGAACAACACCTACAGGATTGGCAATGAGCAGTTTTAAAGGAGATCCATAGATCAAAGAAGCTCCTCCAGAGCTTAGCAGCAATAGCAGGATCATCAGCATCACCATTCAACACCTGCACATCAACATCAACTCAGCAGCAACATGGATGTCTCTCCAACAACCATCAGGCAGTTACAAGTATGCAATATTCTTGACCTCTTCTCTTGAGCATATTATAGTTAGAAATTTGTTGTCAATGCATGAGAGATGAGGTTTTATAAGCTAAGGGTGGGCCAACAGTCTCAGCCGCCTTCAACTAGTTTATTGCAGCTTACTCCTTCACTCATGCAATGTTGAAAAGTCAAATTTATGAAGGGTGATGATTACAAGGAATGAGGACAACAGTTAAAAGAAGAAATTTTTGCAAAGGTAAAGGTCACCACAACACTCCAAGCCCTCCATCCACTTCATAAGCACTATCTATTCATCATTCATCCATCCCATTTCATTTTTGAAAAAAAGAAAAAGAAAAAAAGAGCATCCTCTCCATTTTCATAAAATTTCCATTGGTCAGCAAGAAGGACAATCAAATAGCAAAGGAGTATCACAAAGAGACCCCTGTCACTCACATTTTTATTTTAGCATTCATTACAATTCATTCCTCCACCATTTCTGTCATTTTTTCCAACCCTTTACTTTAGTTTACAAAGGGACCGTGTTTTCTATAGGAATTATAGTGACCCAAAAATCTTACAGAAGGCAGTCCTAAGGCAAATAAATGGTGGAACAAAGTAGCAGAATTTTGATAAGGGTGTTCAAGACCTTTCCAAATGGAAAAAATAATCAAGAACCATCTTGAATAAGGGGAAGAACACAAACTAATGGTCTCAAGAAACAAGGATTTTTCTTTGCACAAATATGTTTTTTGGCTTGTCCTTGCAGAGCTTACATCGAAGATTCTTAATGCACAAGGGAGAGGCCGCCAGGGCCATGGATGAGGCACAATGAGGTTACTAAGTTGCTCAGAGGATGAGAAACACTTTCAGCAGGGGGTATGATAAGCCTCTAAATTAGACATAAATTAAGGCCCATGCCTCTAATTTAAAACATAAATTAAGGCCTATGACCATCCTTTAGCACATTAAACCTCTCTTTTTGCATTAGATAATTTATTTTAACTTTAATATATTCATTGGAAGGTTTATGAATAATTGAATATTTGTGCCTAATATTATTTATTTTTTGTGGAATATTATGAGAATATTGGGCATATTATGAAGAGTTGGAGGAGATAATTTAGGGACTTGTTCCTTACTACTTGAGGATCAATAATAAATAATAAGTGAACAATATATTATGGAATTATGGCACAAATTGTGGAACTCCAATGATTGAGAAAATCTAGGAATGTGTTCCACTAATCAAGGGAGCATATCCACCAATCGAGGGAGAAGATCCACTAATCAAGGGATTTTGGTGGGGAAAGAATCCTCTATTCACAGGGAATGATTCTTCATCATTTTGTATAAGTACCAAGTCAAATTTGCCTTTAGGGAATGATTGAGAAAATCTTAGAATGTGTTCCTTGCCATTTAATGCAAATTCTTAGTATTGGGGACTAGATCCACTAATCAAGGGATTTTGGTGGGGAAAGCTTCCTCCATTCATTGGAAATGATTCCTAATCTTTTTTTATAATTACCAAGTCGAATTTGCCTCCAGGGAGAGATTTTTTATTAGTGTTATTATGGACAGAGCTTGTATTTTTGCAACTCCATTGTATTTTCTTATAGGGATGTAATTCTATTGATGAAAATAATGAAGATTGGTGTCATGTTTAGCTTCTAAATCTTGTTTTCCTCCACAGGTCTCTGAGTTTCCTTGGGCTTGGCCATCCCAGGAACCTCAGAGCCATTTTGTATCATTTTCTTTCCTTCTTTCCATTGCTTATTCACATGCATCTCTAGTTTTTATTTCTTTCTATTTCTGCTTTTAATATTAATTATTTCTTGTTGTAGGATTGAGTTAAATGGTTGATGTAAGTTCGTTTGCAGGATCAAAAGCATTATTTAATCCTTATAAAAGCTTTGGAAGTTCATAATAATCATTGAGTTGCTTGGATTAGTCTTCTTATTCCCAAATCTAGATTGTTGGACCTCCTTTTTAACAAAGAACAATAAATTTCTGCTATTTTTTAGAGCATGCTAACAAGCTTCAATTGAATTGATTCCACTTGAATTAGATAAAAAAAACATTATAGTTCATAACAAGAATTACCCAAATTGCATTTGCACTTGATTTGGTTAGGCATTTTTTAGATTTACTAGCTCATTAATTCTCAAATTTCTAGATTTTCGACTAGTAAGTTTTATTTTTTATTTTTTTTTGCATGGGTTAACAGAGGTATTTTTGAGTGATTCCACTTGGAATAAGGACCTCAGACATCCTAGTTAATAAAAAAATTTGTCCCATCCAATTTGGATTTGATTTTATTGGTCATTAAACCCTCACCAATTTCATCATTTCACAAGGAAACTTATCCAAGCTTTTTGAGCAAATCCATCCATCTCCCAACTTTGGTTTTGAGTTCTAAGTGATCCTAGGAATTTTCTCACTAAGTTCCACCCATCTACCACTTTCCCTAAGCCTTCCATCATCTCACATTTTTCTCTTGGCTATATCCTGTAGGTTCACTGTAATTCCTACAGGATCATCCTGTAGGTTTCTAGTACATCTTGTAGGTTTTCCTGAAATGGCTTGTTTTGAGGTTGAATTGATGGAAAACCTCTAGGAAGTAACGACAAGCCTCCCAAGGGTCTCCCACACCATCAAACCATCTCCTAACCCTTCCATCCAATCTTCATCATCCTTAATTCACCTGCCACATCACCAAAAGAAATTAGTTTGCATACTTGATTTTGCATGAAAAGACAAAAAGACAGAAACAGATTTATTTCAGTCCCTCTACTTGCACATTAGTGATTTTTGATGCTTCTTACTTCTATGCTTGGATAGTACCATTTGGTTCATGATAATTTAGCATTATTGCAAAGCATAGTTTCTTGGTAGTTAATTAGGAAATGGTGTGATTTAGCATTGAATTTCCGTCTCTTTCCTTGTACTTTCTTTCTGGCAATAGGTTAAGGTTCCATTTTGAACATTTCATTTTCTTCAATTATTTTAGGATTTGACTTCAATACATGCACTCCATTACATCACAACGACAAAGGAAGGGCACATTGTATGCCGCACATATAGTGCCGACACCTCTTAAGTTTGTATGAACCCCGGGTTGATAATTAAAGTCGGTAGGCTTGGGAGTTGTAGCATTCTTGTTGCAATACCGAGGCTCATCATTTATAAAGGCCCAAAAGTCTCAAACACATTTCATTTGCTTCCTTACTTCATTTGGTTATCGATCTCTTTCCTTCTTAAGTGAAAAAACACGAGTTTTCAGCTCAAATTGGCAACAAATTCCTTGCGTTGCGCTGCTTTTCTGGGAGAGGTGTTGCGCTTCTCTGAATTTCACTGCGGTTTTGTGAACTGCGCTGTGCTTCTGTGAACTGTGTTGGGCTTCTGTGAACTGCGCTGTGCTTCTGTGAACTGCATTGCGCTTTTGTGAACTGTGCTGCGCACATGACATAGTATCCTGAAACTCACAAAAAATCACCCAAATTCAAAATTTAAGCTTGCATTCGAGTTTATTGTTGCTCTAAGCCATTTAGCAAGTAAGTAAACTGATTTCACTCCCTATTTTCCTTTGGCAAAACAAATAAATTATGGTGAGCTTAATCATGTAGGGTTTGTATGAATTTCATGTTTTAAAGCTTGCAAATGGTGAGTTTAGTCAGCTGGAACATTCGAACACTAGAAATTGCTATCCCATACCTCTATTTGCATGAAAATCACCATCCCATTCACTAGACAAATCATTTACCTTCAAGTTTACTTCATCTTCTTACAAATCCTAGCTCTTACCTATCAAATTGAGTAGTTTCCCTAACTAGGACTGTTTTTAAATTCTCTTACTCATAACCCTCATTCATTTCCCTCCATTCAAATTCCTAAAGATTTCTAAAACCCCTGTCCATCTCCAAAAATTTCCTTATCACCATTTCCCTTCCCTAACTCTCTCATTTCACCACTTCACTCATTTCTCACTATTTTTTTCCATTTTCCTATCATCTAGGGTTTTCGAAATGGACGGAGATTCTTCACCATCGGAAAAGAGAAAACATCATAAAGAGGGGAGGATTGTGAGGTATGAGCCCACAAGCTGCAATGAGATCAACTCTTCATCATTCATTAGACAATGCTTTGAAGATGTTAGCTGCCTAGGGTTTTGTCAAAGAGTGGGTGAAGTAGGTTTTCATGAGCAACACATTGATTGGATTGCCACCAATCTGAAGGGAGAAAAAGCCACCATAACAGGGATCGATTTCACATTCTCAGTTGCCGCCATCTCTCTTGCCACAGGGATACCAAATCATGGGGATTATTGGTTCAAAGGCATGAGCCTAGACCTTGAGCAATACAAACATTTCTTGAAATCACCTTACAGAGAGGCTCATTCACACATCATTCTATTCAGATACCTATTGGAAAAGTATACGCCACTGATGAAGGTTGTGATGAAGTTTTTCAATTGTAAGGGGATATTTTCTAGATTGTATCAATATTGCATTAGGTTGCTAATGCATTTCACAACTGTGAAGCCTATCAACCTATGTAACTACTTATCTAGAAGTCTCATCAAAATGTCTAAAAAGGTGCAAATGAAAAACAAAGAGCATTACCCTAGCCTTTTCCATCACATTTTGATAAAGGTTGTAGTTCTCCACCAGTTGGCAGAAAAGAACATGGCATGGGACACCTTCATTGAAGCAGCCTTGCAATGGCATGAGACTACTTCACCAAGCCATCACCAAGATATAGCAGCATAGCCTATGGAGGTAGGGTCATCAAGAAAATTAGAGGAGGTTCCCAAGGCATCTAGACCTGAGGTTACCAAAATGTACCAGAGAGGATAAAGACTTGTGTTTACTTCTCAAGTTGAGAAAAGGGCCAAGTCTTCTACATCTGCACAATAGGGATCACATTTGCAGGATGAGGAGCTAATTGAGCATGATTTTGAACTAGTTGAATTGGAGGTAGCGGATGAGAAATAAACCTTGCAACAAGCTATAAAGGAGAAGGATTCCCAAATCAGAGAGCTCATGGACAATTTGGCAAGGGCCAGAATGGTCATTTCATTCGTTGAGCAAGAAAACAATCAACTCAAGGAAAAACAACTAATCATGGAAAAAGAGAAATCCAAGATGTTGAAGCAAGAAGTAAAAGGTAAAGTAGTGTTAGAGCATGATGAAAAAGAAAAGAACGTTGAAAAGAAGAGGCCTAGGACAAAGGGTCTTAAAAAAGCACTGCAGAAGGAAAAAGTCCAAAATCTACTTGATGAAGATTTGGATATTGAAGACAAAATTTCCATGGAGATCAACGAAGACAGAGAATATTGGCTAGGAAAAGTCAATAGCCATCTAGAGCAGCTTCTTGAAAATGCTAACAGGGACAACCAGCTGTTGAGGCACATGGCCCACCACTACCAAACTAGAAACAAGGTTTGCAACATCAAGGTCAAGCAAATGTAAAACAAGCTAAAGGAAACCCTAAAACTAAAAGTTGAGAGGGAAAACTTGGAGATGCGTGATGAAGCATCCGTGAGAGCATAATATACCTCATTTGGTGCTCGTGGACCAATTTTGGGAGTTTTCTGAGCATTTTTGGGTTTTTGTGAAATTTGGTTCAAAGTTCAGAAATTACACTGGTTATAGAAACGCAGTGCCTTGGCGTTGCGCTTTTTCCTCAGATCTCCAAATGAAAAGTGGCTTACATATTTCGAATGGTGGCGGCCTTCTCTCAAAAACCCATTTCCTCAGATTTCTCAGACATGGCTAAGATTTTGAGAAAAATGAGAAGAAGGGGTCAAAAATCAACATTCTGCCCCTCTTTTTGCCAGGCGCTACACTTTTGGAGACACACTGGGAGAATAAGTTTTTGAAGGCCTTCCCTTGGGTCATTTTCACAAATTCAAGATGTTATGGAAACTAGACATGTAAGGCTAGTTTACTATTCTTTCAGATTTAAAATTTGACTTCACAAAGGCACCTAAAAGTGGCCTCAAAGTTGGCGCTACACTTCTGCAATTTTTATGAATTTTTAATTAAAAATTCCACTATGTAATTTCTCATATTTCTAGTTTGACTTGGTCAAAGGTAACTTGATGATGTTACTTCAGTAGTTCGAAGTCTAGATGATGTAATCATGAATAAATCAACATGATAGGTTTTTTTGTTTTTGTTTTTGTTTTTGTTTTTGTTTTGTTTTTTTGTTTTTGTTTTGTTTTGTTTTTTTTTTGTTTTGTTTTTGTTTTGTTTTTTGTTTTTGTTTTTGTTTTTTTGTTTTTGTTTTTGTTTTGTTTTGTTTTTGTTTGTTTTGTCTTTTTTTTTTTTGTTTTTTGTTTTTGTTTTTGTTTTTTTGTTTTTGTTTTTGTTTTTGTTTTGTTTTGTTTTTTGTTTTGTTTTTTTTTGTTTTGTTTTGTTTTTTGTTTTGTTTTTTTGTTTTTTTTGTTTTTGTTTTTGTTTTTGTTTTTTGTTTTTTGTTTTGTTTTGTTTTGTTTTGTTTTTTGATTTTGTTTTGTTTTGTTTTGTTTTTGTTTTTGTTTGTGTTTTTGTTTGTTTGTTTGTTTGTTTGTTTTTTTTGTTTTTTTGTTTTTTTGGTTAAATAGGCCTCTTAAATGAAGCAAAACTCAAATCAAAGTCTAAGAGGAGTTTTTTTTTGACCTTCTCACTCTCGCTTGTTGGTTGAGATATTCTTGGAAACTGTTCCACCATTTAGGGATTCGACCACTGAAGGTGGAGAAGCTATTTGTTTTAGTCTATATGTATCATTTCTCATTCAGAGAGAAGGGTTGGACTTCAGAGGGGAGGACTTGTATCTTATGCTTTCACACAGTTAATTAAAGGAGTAGTTGCAGCTATTTTTCAGGAATACATGTGCAATGATTTTGTGATGTTATTTTCTTTCTATATCAATTTCTTATGAATGAATCAATCTATCTTAACATGTTTTTCTTTCCTCAATGATTTTCCTTACAGTTATATAGGAAAAATTCTTTATATTCAAATCTCTGTTGATGTGGAAAATCATGTTTGTGCATTTCTTCTTCTAAATTAATGAATTCATGGTAACATGCTCATTATGACCTTTTAAGCTTTTCAGACCCTACACTACATTGAACAAACTCTTAAATCCATCACAAGACACTGTTATCTTGCTCCTCTTTATGCCTACTACTACAAACCTCTGAGACCTTAACCTAATTGCTTTTTCTCATCCCTGGTCCAACAACGCAAAAATCCTAAATTTTCAAAAACTCATCTAAAACTATTATATCTAGCCTAAAATCCATTTCTCTTCTAGTCATTGACTGTGAAATTTTTAGAGAGATCCCTCTCTGGTTTAGCAGGGCTAGTTGCTAAACTGCAAGTGGTTTGAGGTTACCTCTTTTGATCTCCTCCTTAGTTTGGGACATTGTAGAGGATAACACAATGATCAATAGCTTACCTTCCACCACTATGTGATACCGGTTCGCATATACTTCTCTCTTCATGAAGACCAACGCAATGAGCTATCTATCATGGTGTACCAAGCACGGAGTGCTTGCTTCAGCCCATAAAACGCTTTCTTGAGTCAGCACACATGCGACTCATGGTCCAAGGTTTCAAAACCTTTAGGCTACTCTATGTACACCTCTTCCTCAATCATGCCATTAAGGAAGGAAATCTTCACATCCATCTGATGGATCTTCCAACCCATCTGTGCTGATAGTGCCAAAATAGATCTGATTGACGAGTACCTTGCAATAGGAGAAAAGGTCTCATCATAGTCAATCCCCTCTACATTTGAAAAGCCACGGGGCGCAAATATGGCCTTATGCTTCTCGAGACTACCATCTACAGCTTTCTTTACCTTGTAAAGCCAACAGGAGCTCACAATTGACTTGTCCTCCGGTCTCGGGACCACATCAAAAACATTGTTTCGAACTATGGAGTCATACTCCTCCATCATAGCATCAACCCAAACCGGTTGCCGCACTGCTTCCTGGAAGGAATATGGCTTTGTAACAACACATGAATCCATAAGTGCCATGTATCCAATGTATCTTTCTAGTGACCTCCTCTGTCTGCGTTGAAAAGAGGGTGCTCCCACATTCTCTCGTGCAACATCCAACAATCTGTCAGCCTCTCTAGTGTGCTTTCTTCCCTCTCTGGAAGACTCTACTTGAGTGGATGTCTCCACTCTCTGAACCTCTGCATGTGGCTTCTCCACATCAATCTGAGGCCCCTCAAGCTTAGGAGCTAAAATCTCCTCATCCGCATGTAGCTCAAGCTCCTTCTTAATGGATACTCACATGGCCTTCTCCTCATCGAACCTATATCCCTGTGAACTACTATCATCCGATTGGTCGGCATGTACACTTGATAGTTGTGGGGTGTATCAGTACACACCACAAAGATCCCCAACTTTGATGTTGGCTTAAGCTTCTTTTGTGCATATTTGGTCACATGGAAATAAACCAATGACCCAAAAATCCTGAAGTGACTAACATCTGGCCTCTTATCAGAATAATCCTCCTCTGGTGTCTTCATCTCAAGTATCCTATGTGGGTTATGGTTATGAACATAAACTGTTGTGTTGCATGCCTCATCCCACAAGTGTAGTGGTAGGCCCTGATCATGAAACATCGCCCTTGCTGCCCCTACTATGGTCATGTTCTTCCTCTCAGTGACCCCATTTTGTTTAGGGTTATGGGGTGCCGTCAACTCTCGTTTAATCCCTTCCACTGCACAAAAGTTCTTAAACTCATTGGGGACACACTCACCACCGTTATCACTCCATAGATCTTTAACCTTCTTGCCAGAATCTTTCTCTACCAATGCTTTGAACTCACAAAACTTTGTGAAAGTTTGATCCTTTTTCCGCATAAAAAATACCCAACATTTACGAGAATAGTCATGAACAAATATAACATAATACCTGTGTTTGGCTGTGGATGCTGTCAAGAATGGTCCACACACATCTGAATGGAATCTCTCTAGAATATACTCTGCTCGACTATCTCTATCTCCAAAGGAATACTTGGTGTATTTGCCTAAAGTACAACCCTTGCATGTATCAACTTGCTCAAGTGTAGCTTTGGGGAGATCGGTATAGATTTCCTGCAATATCCTCAAAGCCCCATGATGCAAGTGGCCCAATCGCCTGTGCCACAACTCGCTGACGTCTCGGCTTAACATATTTTTTGTTTTTGAACTCAAAGCAACACAATCCTCTACCTCTATCTTATAGAGATTCTCAACTTGAACCCCTATCTTCTTTACTTGACCCATGGCTATGTGTCGAAGGAACATCTTTCATTTAGAAATACATCATAGCCTCTATCCACGCATGGCAATGGATAGCAAGTTCTCCGTCAGTGTCGGTACATGCATAACATTCTTCAAGGTGAGTGGAGCCACATGCTCCCTCTGAAAAGTAATAGTGCCCACACCAGTAACACTATACTTATCGTCATCACCCATCTTGATATGCATCTTGAGATCTTTCTCCTCCAATTCACTGAATAACTCTTTGTCGCCACTCATGTGGAGATAAGCTCCACTGTTTAAGTACCAGACACTTCCCATCATTGAAGACACATGCATGCAATGAGGGAAAAGTCCAATTCGAATTGGGAGGACAAAGCCTCACTCGCCGCTCCTCTTGAGGACTTCTCCTTGGACTTCCTCAATGGACAATTTGTAGCAAAGTGACCCATCTTGTTACAATGAAAGCATTTAACTTTCGTCATGTCCTTCTTCTTACCTCAATGATAAGAATCTAATTTTGAATGAGAAATTTTACCTTTTCCCTTCCTCACCTTAATCGTTAAGGCACATTTCTCTTAATCATCAATCTTTGATGAAGAGCCATCCCTGGTGTTCCTCCTGATCTCATCTTGCATCAAATACGACCATAATCGTTCTCAATCTGGTAGCTTCTCCTAACCATTGACAGAGTTATGTAGTCCTGATGATGAGTCTGGGTTTAGACTCAAAACATCGACCATATAAAAATGAGCACTGTGGAAAATCCGAACTCTTCTCAAAAACCACACCACAGTAATCTTCAATCCAAAAAAAAAAAAACTACGCCAACTCTTTGGGAGTCCAAGAAGAGAAAGGCTCACCATATACTCCTCGGAAACCATGATTCCAACACTTCCAAGTTCATCCCAACATTAAGTGAACTTGGTCAAGTACTTTGGAATTGTCTCACCTTTCTCCATCTTGATTTTACAAAGTTTATCCTTTAGTACCAACTTCCTTTGATCAATGTTATTCTGATACAAGTCCGTCAATGTTTTCCACATAGCATGCGAGGTTTCCTTTCCATTGAGACTCGAGACAATATGATCTTGAACTCCCTCAAGGATTATCCGCCTTGCCTTCGCCACACACTTCTTCGGGCCATGTTCTATGCATCAGTAGCTGCTAGCTTAGGAATTTCTTGTTCAACAAATTCCTTCAAGCTATTGTCCTCTAGCACAACCTCCATCTTCTCCCTCTAGGCTATGAAATTTGAGCTACCTTCTAAGGCATACTCAAGCCTCAACCCATGGAACGCCATCTTCCGATCCTAAGGTATGTATGCAAATTCGATTTTCACTTGTAACCCAGAAACTGAAAACTTCGAAATGTCCTCCAGAGCGCTGATTTTAAATCAACGATATCTCCCTCATCAGAACTCCAATTTGGTCGATTTTTTTTTTGAATTTGGTTATCTTTTCCCAAGGAATCCAGATCTACAATTTGTTTATGAATTTTTTTCATTGAAATTCTTAGATATTCTCTGCAAACTCTCAGCCCAAAAAACAATCTTGCTCCAATACCATGTTGAAAATCACGTAGATTGACAAGCTAATGCAATTTACTAAAGTAAGAGACAATAATCTACTTCTACTCTTTACAACGGAAGCCCATAAACATTGAGAAAACAATAATCAATAGAGGAAGAGGATCAAACGCACATAACACAATAAATATCTGGGGAAATCCATAACTCAAAACCCCACTATCTGTTTTGTATTAATTCGGAAAATCAAGATGAAGTTACAATGCTTTTTCTCCCTAGAACAATCTCAACATTTAGTAAATTCAATCTCCAACTCATAAGCAAGCTCAAGGCCAAATTTTAGCCTCTTCACAAGCTCTCCAAGTCTCTATTCCAGTGTCTAATTCCTATTAAGGATAGCTTATATTTAATGGGAAATAAAGCCTCTAAAAATAGTGCAATCTGTTAAGGATCAGTTCCTGATTGCATGCACTATCAGTGCAACTCAGAAAAATCTAAAACAAATATTGCATTGTCCCTGCATTATATTCTCAACTGGGTTTTTCTCAGAATCAACATGCATGAGTTTTTGATGAGTAAATATTTAGTTAACTAGAGTAGCACTGGTGGAGTTCATTAGTGTCACCACTGATTGTTAACTCACTATTAGTTCTCTCAATCAGTTTGAGAACTAATTTAACTGAATTGACTCATGAAACTGAGTCTTCTATTTTAGAACTCACAATTAACTCACACTAGACTCTTACAAAGTAGGGAGAACATATACATGACTTCCGAAAGACTTCCAACTCAAATTTCCTAAGTTAAGTAAGTTTAATAAAATTAATTTAACTATTTTGAGTTTCTATGAGGATAGAATTCAAATTTAGTTCACAGTTTAATTCAAGGACAAATTAAACTAGAATTTCTTGTTGCCATTTCTCAACACATCCTTAGGGGATAAACTCAGATTTTCCACCGATAACATGCGTTCGTAACCTAGATTGCTAGTGGAGAATTTGCATCCATAGTCCTGTAAGTGTATAAATCCATGTTCATGGATTGGTGCATGGAAAATAAAAACTCTACATTATATCCCATGGTTTTTGCACATGGTATTGGAAATGATCAAGTTGTTTTGATGTGGTTATAATTGACTAATGATTAATTTGGTCACCAAGAAAGTGGATCATTGGAATTGGTCCAAAAGTAGTATGAACACATTTAATTAATCAAGTGATTTTTAATGGATCGATCTAGTCATTGTAATAGAGTTGATGTAGTTAAAACACATTGATTAAATTCGTTGTGGAAATAGCAACATTGGTTTAGTTGTTGAAGTGGTTAATCAGGTCTCCAAATAGAATGTGTGAATACATTGATTGTTGAGTATGGAATGGACCTGGTAGCAAATATGTTTTGAATGGGTTAATAGCTTATGGAGTTGAGCAACATAGTTAAATACATTTGAGTTTCACTGTTCAAAGGTTTGAATGGGTGAGATTTGGAGCCTATGCACATGAGATGTGGATATAGAGTGAGAATAACTTATGCACTTTAATGTATGGGCATAATATGTATTTCATAAATATTGTTTGAGCACAAATATCCTTGAAACATAAAAATGAACAAAAGGAATGTCAAAAGAATAGAGTATGGACATATCACTGAGTAGAGGTGCACGTTGCATGTTGAATAGATGATGCGATGATCATAATTGGAACCAATGTGCATGGCTTAGAGGCTTATGGAAGTATGGTTAGTTTCTCATGTAGTGACAGACAATGGGCATAATTCAAGAGGTTTTGGCAGAGTATTGGTTGTGTTTAATGTGCTGACATATTTTTGATTGCAGGGGTTCTCAGTGTATCATATTCAGTTGTAGCATATATATTATATGGGTGAAAAATTGTTTATATGTTTTGTATGACTGAGTATAGATTGTTGAGATGTATTAATTTCATGTGTACAGCCTTGAATGATGTCATTATACATGTGTAAATGAGTCTTGATGTAAAAACCCCTAAATTTGACCTATTTCAAAAATTTTGAGCCCCCCGTTTACTAGAATTCCTTCCAGTCTTTTCCTAAGGTCTCTCAGGGTTTCGCTCTCCCTAAACATCTTCAAGCTCTCTTCAAAACTTAGAAAAATCATATTGTAAAGGTCTAAGCCTGATTTCCCCCTCCTAGTCGCTAGTCACATTGGTTAGGTTTAATATGGGCCTTAAATTTGTGACTTGTGACTTCATATTCATTGCTCTATCCTAGTCACTAAGTCGCATCTTGACCTAGTTGCATTCTCATTCATCAGGTGTCAACACGACTTGAAACAAATACATTTTAGGTCGCATGCGACCTCTTATTGCACTAGTCTCATAAATAAACCTGAATTGTCCATACCTTGTGTGACCCACTTGTTAGTGTGACCTTGTGATCCCTCTACAATAGGTTGCATATGACTACTCTCTTTCGCACCCTCGACTTCAACCCTTTTAAAAGGTCGCATGTGCCCCTTTTCTTTGCACAACCTCTTTTTGCGATATCTACCCAATTCTAGTCACACACGACCCTATTCATGCACACTCTCTAGTTGTGACCCCTCTCCTCACACGTGCACACTCTTTATATAAACTCACCAATCCTACCCTTCATTCATTCCCACTCTACAACTGAGTGACCCCATGACGCCCATAAGTAGGAAATGTTTCCTTTTATTGCAATCATTTCATTCTTTGAGTTTGCCATTTGTCGCCTTCCTCGACGCCATGCCTCTGCAAGTTACCTTATCCCTTCATCTTATTATCCTCACCCTAAATCTTGTTGAGATTTTCTGTTTGTAACAAAATAGGAAAAATCTCAGCTGATGACAACAATAGGGATTCAGTTCCTAGATTAGCTCCAGGTTGTTGGGAGGGAGTTAATGCCTCCTATATTTGATGGGAGGGAGTTAATGAGCTGTTAGATTCTCTATGCTATATAACAGGCAACCATTCGGATGGTTTGCTAAGCGTGTGAGAGGTTTTATGAGAATTTCTTGATGTAATATCCAATTTGATTAATAAACTCCTGATGCCTATGTTTGGTGGACGTAGCCCAGCTTGGTTGGGTGAACCACATTAAACTCTTGTCTTATGTGCTTGATATTTTGCTGTGTGTTTATTTGTTTGTTGTGCATCTCTCCAACAATTGGTATCAGAGCATGTTGGAGGTGCTGCCTGGAGGTGCTGACTAGAGGCGCTGGTGCATGTAAGTGATATGATAAATGGAGCGCTGAGCCTGGAACTGTTAGTGCGGTGCGCTGAGTAAAGCAAGGGAGAAAATCGTTGCTGTGGGGAGCGTTGGCATCCGCTGATATACCTGGGGATTGTTGAGGTTGCAGAGTGATCGGTGGTCTATTACATGTTGGAACGCCTGACAGATTTGACCAAGAACTTTCTGGCCAGACGGAAGGTATGGAATTATAATTTTATTGCTCGGTTTTATTCCATGGTTCTCAGTGATTTTGGTAGTAATCTATTTCTTCAGGAGCTCCAGATTCTAATTGTTAATTCTGGTAGTATTAAGCATCTGTGTTGGGGTTGGTTTATTGAGATTCAATTGTTATGTTAGTGGTCTGAGGGGCTTGGTCGAAGGGGTATATGTTAGTTCTCTCCCTCGGTTGGTCGAGATTGTTGTGGGACATTTCGAGTCGCATTCTTTGCAGATATTAGAGTGGGATTTGAGGACTATTACTGCCCTGTTGTCTCGGTCACAGGCTTAGTCGAGTTTGAACCTGGGCAATTTTACCTACTGTCCATGCATTCCTCTCATGGGCACTATTGTTCTGCGTCCACTCAATCTCTGCGTATGAATACGTGATCAAATATTATGCCTATAGTTTTATGTACATGAAAAATTACAGTTGGAGTAGCCCACAAATTTTGAACCTGAGAACAAAATAAATGCGAGCTAATTCGTGAACGATTACAGGTGATTTCTTGATCATTTGCAACGCAGGAGTGTTGTGATGTCCAAGCAGAGGCCCTCCTAGAGCACTCGCCATTATCGTTTCTTTTTTGGGTTCCAAGACGATGAGTGTGTTGAGAATGCGCAGAGGAGAGCAGTATATAACTGCGTGATCAAGAATTTTTTTTTTTGTTACATGCGAATTGGTGCTTGTTGCGTTGCGTATACCTAAAGCCTGCGTATACTTGAAGCCTTTGATTATGCTGCACAATGGCAGTAAAAGAAAATTTTTGTTTTTTATTTAAAGCAAAGGCATATAATTGCATAGGGCAGAAACTTAAAAAAAAAAACAAAGGCTATAAGCATAGGCAGTTTTTTTTTTTGTTGTTGTGTAAAAACAAAAGGCATAGGCAGTTTTTTTGTTGAGGCATAAGCAATTTTTTTTTTTTTTTTTTTTTTTTTTT
>APFE031485555.1:7458-21307 GCA_000404065.3 Pinus taeda
CATATGAGATTGGGGTTGCAATGCCCAAATATGTCTATAACAATGTGGATGAACTAGATGAGCTTGAGATGTTTGGTTGAAGAGGAAGTTGAGGAATGAACGATTTAGGGGAATGAACTGTGGTTGATATTATAGGTGAGGTGGTAGTAAATGCAGCTATATTTATAGTTTTTAAAGAATCAGTAGAAATTTTAGAGCTAGCAGCAGTCAGGCCAACTAATTCAACTAATGGTTCAAGATAGGCCGCGTCAATATGCCTTATCAAGTTTGAGGTTAAAGCTTCTAGTTTATCAAAAGTTTCCAAAACATGTTGATCTAAGTTTGGATGTAAAGGAACCTTCTTTGATTCAATGAATTGAATAAAATTAGGGTCTATTACAAGGAAAGCTCAAATGATAAATCAAACTGAATATCCTCTAAAATTGATAATTCTTTGGGGAGTGACTTTGCTTTAATTAACTAATTACTACTTTCTTGAGTTCTACCTTTTCTGGTTTTCTTAAAATTCTATCATGGTCATCAACTATTGTAGTAGGGTTTGGATCTGGATTTTCCTTGGTATAGTGTGTTCTTTTGGGAGCAAAGATTTTAATTTTTAAATTCTTTAATGAAACTTTTTTTAACAACTCTAAAATGATCTTAAGGTGAAAAAGATGAGATTAAATATTTCCTTAAAGTTTATTAAACTGAGGACTAGTCCCTAGTATGGTCGCCAATAGGTTATCACTCCAAAATTTCTCTAGAGTTGTTAGAAAATAAATGATAGAGGTAACCACAAACCTACTTTTGAGATCAGGATATAGCCTTCCTAATGCTCAGGGATGGCTCTCTCTTTATGATTGAACTTTGTTTAGTTAATTGATTTTAGGCTAGTTATTAAAGCTTTGAGTGGGTTTTTTTTTTTGAGTTGATGGTGGAATCACTGACTTAGATGGATAGAGGGATGTCTTTTACCATTGGGCTATGGCGTCAAGTGTCAAGCAAACAAGATTGGATCAAGCTCTAAGGATAGTGTTTACAATGCAAGGTAGCTGAGTAAATTCAGATCTTAAGGCTGGAGAGTGAAGTGGTTTTCAATCAAGGTCATGGAGCAAATAAGGGTTCCTCAAACTGAATAATGAAGGAAGTGGTAGGGGTCAATCGAAACTAGGGAGCAATGAAGGATTCCCTAATCTGGGTATCAAAAGAAAACATTAAAATGATTAACTATTCAAGACTTAAACAAATTTTGTAATATAATTCTAGTTAATTCATTCAATTTAGATAACATGCAAGTTTTTGAAACACTTAAGAAAATAACAAGTTGACAAAGAGAAAATACTTCAGTGAAGTGGCTCAACACGTGAATCTTGTAATGCAATGTCTTTATTACTCAGTCCAGTCTGCTGACTTGAAAAATGGTACAAATAACCCTCAGGTTTCAGTTCAATACAACTATACTAATATCAAGCAATCCACCTCTATACTTTTAATTATGAAGTACTTATGCAAAAAATTTATTAAAATGTATCCCAAAATATCTTGGGAATCAATCTAGGAAAAAGAAATATCTTCATACAAGAAGATAGAGACAAATATTCAACTGCTGCAATTTGTCCCTTTTTATTAGGCTTTGTTGCCTTATTCTTTAATCTTTTGTTGTTTATTCTTCTTTGTTGTTGGTCTTCCACGCTGACTGTCCTTTTAATTGGCACTGATACTCTTTCATCTGATACTCTTTTATCTAGCTGACCTGTTACTTTTCTTTCACTGTCCTGTATTTCACTTTTATCTTGTAATTTTTAGAGTAAAACATTTAACTTTTCCCATTCTTTTGCATCTGGTAATTTAATATTTACCATTTTTCTATAGATTTCATCTCCTTTTGTGTACTTTGTAAAGGTGGGCTTGTTCACAAAAATGTGTTTTACCTCATGCTGGAGGTAAAATATGTTCTCAAATGTCTGGTATAGAACCTTTCCTATAGGAATCCCCTTAATAGATGAATTATTTTCCTGATCTCTTGACACTTCTCTGGTTTTCTGTTGTAGTCTTCTTGTGGCATTAATATATAATTTATCACCAAAGGGATTTGGCAAACCTTTCTGCCTCAAAATATCAAACTTAACCATGAACTTTCCTATAGCCAACTCCATGGTTTAGCATTTTTCCTCAAGGTTCATCATTAAGTTTCTCTTGGTGAGAACTTTCTTCACCTCTCATATAGTTCTAGTTCTGTCAGCAATGTCCAGCTCCTACAATTCATACTTACTTTTGGAGTTAAGGAATTGGATTATTCTAGTGGCTTATTTTGTCATGTCTCCAAGCTCTACCTTAACTCTCTAAATTGGCTCAGTAGCCTCTTTGACTAAATCATTTTGTTCAAAGATGACTTGTATAGATGGCCAAATATCATTGACAGAGTCAATGATATTGGCCCATAGCTGTTCTTTAGCTTGGACGAGTGGCTCCTTCAATGTTAACTCTTTCTCTAAGTTCTTTATTGTCTAATTCATCCTAGTTGACTTCTGAATTTCATCTTTGTGCATAATCTAAGCCAATTTCTTCTCATCGTCCAGACTTGTTATATGTTCTTTGAGTCTATTTATCTCAGAGGTCTGAATGGACATGTCCTCCATTTCTTTGACCAGTTTGCTTACCTCATCACTTGGCTGAGATGTTGCTGTTGTTGAACCTATTGCTGATGTAGATGTTGTTGTAGGTGGAAGTGTTGTAGCCAGTGGAGTTGTGGGGGCCAATGACACTGCCAAGGTTGAACGAAATACTATAGTTACTTTGGGAATGGTAGTGGCAGTGGCTATCTCAAGGCTAGCATGTTTTAGCTGTATTACGTTTTCCAAATCCTTCTCCATTTCTTTCAATTGATCATTAAGTTGTAGAACAAGGCCCATAATCTCCTCTTGGTGAGTTTGGCTTTCAAAGACCTCCTTGGTCTATGGATGCTCTAAATGAGGCATCTTCAATTGTTTCTTTAAAGCAACAATATCCTCATTTTTCTTCTTTATTAATTTCTCTGTAGCCTTGACATCATTGGGACTATGTCCAAGCTCAACCACCAAGTCTTCCAGTGGCTTGATTCTGTTGTCTTTGGCTTGTGAGGATGCCTTTTCCAGCTTGTACTGTGTTGTAATATTATCTAGTGAGCTTTGGAGTTTGTGCACAACCATTTCTTTATTTGTCATTGTGCAGTAAATCATCTCACCTGCCTATTTATGGAACTCAATCTGATCAATAGGGTGAACATCCCTAGCCAAAACCTCAAAATCTATTTTCCTATGGTCTGTTGAAGATTTGGGCTGCTAGACTATAGGTTGCATGAATGTCATTTGCATCTTTCCAGTCTTAATGTCAAAGGCTTAAATTAATATATTTTGATTTGTAGGTGTTTTCTTGAAGTACTGGGCATAAGTCTCAGCCTTCAATGCCTCATTCCTCAACTTCATTTCCTTGTATTTTCTTTTATATATTTCTATTTATCCACAGGCTTGCTGGATGAAGATACTTCAATGCTGAGCTATTTCTCAATAAGTTGAGTGTTTGAAGTAGAAGGCTAGTGAGTTTCCTCTAAAATTGTTGGGCCTTTACTCCTTCCAACCATTATGTCAGTGTCAATGATTTCCACTGTCCCAATGATGTATTCTTGCTCAATTATAGGATTAATCTTGGGCCTTTTCATGTAACTGATCTCAAACCTTCCATCTGTCGCATCCATTACTAAGCTCAAACCTTCTTCCCTGGTTATTTTTTCATTTCTATCTTCATTGCCCGGAATCTGCAAAATAGGAGGAATATTCATCTGTTCTTCTAGGGCTAGAACCTGCAAAAAGGAACTAGTATCAATCTTATTTTCCTCATCTACCAAAGTATTCTCCACATATACTACAGTATTCCCTACATCTATCAAAGTGCTTTCCAACTATTCTAACTGGTTGGTAAATTTCTCAATGTCTGGCTTGGGATCATGTATGAAAGGACTCAATTTGAATTTGAGCCTTAATTTATTTATGACTTCATTAGGGTTAGACTACCACATAAACCTATTCTTAAAGTTCATCTCCTGTAAGAGTTTCTCTGCCTCTTGTACAACTTCCCTATTATTACAAATAAAGGGACCCAATTTATTTTTCATTTTAAACTATGTCTTCTTCCTAGCTAATAGGAAATTAATCACATCGGAGTTTATGATTTGTCTGAAATAATCTAATGCATATATCCTCATGGGGAGATATTTGGGAATTTTGTAGGGAGTAAGTTGGCATCCATATATTCTGATTTTTGTGTGGTCCTGGTATAGATACCAGTCTCCCTCTCTAGTGTTCTTTTCCAACTGTAAAACTCTTTTAATCTCCTGACTGATCTTGCGCTGATAGCTACTACTTAGCATATTTATAACTGGATGAATAAATGAGTTAATGAACTCTTTATAGGAAAAACAGTGGAGTATCTTTGGATCAATGGTGTCCAATAGATGAAAGATCTTGGATTGCCTTTGGTGTCTAACTTTTGGATGCTAACTGGAAGTTTATCTGACTGATAATATAGGAACATGTGAAACAAAACTGAAGAGTATTTGAAGACTCTCTCATTCGGTAGTTTGATGAACTATTCATGTATTTTTTCTACTAGGAACTTGTTGAAGGCCTCGAAAATCGGGTCAACAACAAGGGGGATACCCGCCCGGTCCGGACCTTGGTTGGCAGCTCCTTATCTGTTTGGTATAGCAGGTCTGACTAGGGATATGGGATCAGTTTCCCAATTCAGTGTGTGTGTGAGAAAGATGGGTATTTCTGTTCTAAAAGGAATACTTCTATCCTAATTCTAACCTAATGTTACGCTATTGTTTTCTACTAAACAGAAAAAATATCAAAATTTATGCTAACCCGGGGTGTGATCTTTCTTCTATGCGATCTAGAAAGATTTCAAACAATAACTGGTAATAAAGATCATTCAACTATTATAAGAAAAGAATTCAATAAAGATGAACTAGTTCGTATAAGAAGTTAGACGAAACAGTTGTGAAAACTTATCGCATAAATGAGCTATTCATACACTAAGCATAAACAAGTAGTTATCACCGTACAAAAGCGCCAAATGATAACTCAGGCATCCATGCTATAATATATAAACAACTGAAAACTGAATATCACTTTAACACATAAGCATAAATGGTTAAGAGATAAAAGTACCATTTATAACTAGTCCTACTCATGAGCTTCAAGCGACAATTGATTTATCTTTCCTTGATTTAACATCCACTAAGAGTACAGAAGTGCAACATCAGTAGCAGATATCAAATGCAAATATCAAATAAACCCTGTTCCATTCATTCACCAAAACCTCCTCTGAGGGTGCAAAAGTGCATGTTCTGGGGACAAGTTTTTGATAAATTTCTGGACCCTTCTCTAAATGCATGAGAAGGGTTTAAATACTACTAACTAAATAACTTATTTACAGAAATTGAGGATTCGGTTTAAATGATCGTCCTCTTTCTAAGCAAAACTATTTCTAAAATTAAATCTAATATCTAACTATTTCTAAATCTACTCCTTAATGTCACAAGCACTCAGTATTTTCTTGAGTGGAGTCGACTGATTGTCTTCCGTCTTTAATTGAGTTAAGAAAACAGAATCGACAAGAGTTGGCATTATCTTCTCAGTAAAATTGATGATATACTTGAGAGTCATCCAATCACTATGTGTCATTACCATGTATACCTGGTAAAAATCCCATTTCAACTTGGTTAACCCTTGGACTGCTTCTGCTTTTCCTTCAGTCTTTTGTTTCCAGTTTGTTTCTATCGCTGCTTTCTTGCAATTTTCGGGGCTTGCAGGTGACTGAGTAACTAGGAGCCTTCCTTTTCGAGCAAGTTTTCTTAGTGATATGCGATTAGCGCTAATCGCGCATCGGAATCTGCCTCTGTTTCTTGATCCGGGCTTCCCTGATGCGTTTTTTGCCTCTTGCGCCTTTTTCTCTCATCCGGTATAAAGCTCAAAATTTGCAAAAAATAGTGATTCCGTGAGCTCTTGAACCTGAGAATTAAATTGTCTGTTTCTTGTATCAGCATCGTTCAGTACCCATTCAACCATGGCTGTATATGAGAAATCTGTGACAGATGCCTCCGAAGAGTTCTGCGGCTCTTTTCCTTCCTTAATTGGATTAGGTGTGCCTTCCGAAATGGACATTGGAGCGTTCCCTTTCCTCCTCATAGTTTTCTGCATACTACCCTGTATAACGCTTTGTCCTTCTTTCCTGCAGTTTACATTGAGGTGGAAGTAATGATAAAAAGACTAATGACAAGAAAACTTTAAATGCTGAAGATATGAAAAACATGCCACCTTATGTGAGCTAGTTCTTTGAAAAACACAACACCATACTTCATTAACAACTGACAACAACTCATTAATTCGCATTAAAATGCATGACCAACTCTTGGCTAAAAACGTTTTCTCGAATAATGAGCCAGAACTAACTGCGATGGAGAGTTCCTGTGATTTTGCTTTAAGATATCGCAGACCGCTGTATCGCAAATCGCAATTTCATCGTGTTGTTCTATCGCAAGGTCGCGGAATCGCAATATCGCAACATCGCAACTTCACAGTGTCGCAGTATCACAATATCGTTATAATCCTTATGTGTGATTCACGTGATTTTTGCGATGCGCGATATGCAATATCGCATATCAGCGAGTTTAGTGTTTTTTAATGTGAGTTCTTCTTTAACGTATGTGATGCGATGAAGTTTCGCGTCACAATCTCGCATTTTTCATCATTTTAACTCATTAGAAGGTACCCTATCATTCTTTGCGCGATGCGATATCTCTTAAGGAGTGAATTTTATTTTCTTCATTATGAAACTTAGGTTTTTTTAGATTCTTCAAGGTATTTTCCTAAGTCCATGATGTTGTAAGTTTTATCTAAAAAGAAAATATAACACTAACTGATTTTTTAGATTTTTACTGAGTGTCCCCACTTATTTAGTATTAGCAATAACACTTCATAAGGAGGGGGGTTGTTGGTGGCCACAAAAACTTCAAAGCTAAATTCAACCCTAAACTGAAAGAACTAATAGTTGTTGATTAAGAGGAGGATGTAGAATCTTCCAAAGGAAAGAAGAAATATGAAAAGAAAATAAAGACAGAGTCTGCAAAAAAGACAAGGAGGAAAACCCTAGAAGCTGATAGATGCATTCAGGAAAGGGGCAAGAGAGTCACAAGATCAATAGTAGGTCAAGGCAATTTGAGAATTCTTGCTCAAGCATCTGAAACTATAGAAGATTGAGAATATTTATATTTTTTGCATGTAGTATATTGATTTAAAACGAGGGGAAGTTTATGTTTGCTACAGAACCCTAATTTTGGCATTTCAGAGATGCACCATTTTCTAGGTGTTCTTTTATGTAGGCCTATGTGTGTAGTTTTCTAGATTGATAAGTGGTTTCCCGCTGTTTGGGAATTGGATAGATGCACCCTTTTCTAAGGGTTCCTTTATGCAAGTTGCATGTCTAGTTTTCTCAATTGATGAGTGGCTACCCATTGTTTGTGTTCAGAAATCTAGGGGAAATAAGTGTAGATGATTTCTCTACTTTGTAATCGTTTTTTATACACTTTTACTGTGTTAAATTAGTTTACTCTTCATCTTGATTATTATTATTGTTTTCTTCCTCAAATAACTACCAAATCATAAATAAAAATAAGGCAATGAACACAATATATAGGTGATCAACTAGGGAAAAAACCTATCCAACTCTGAGTGGAAAACCCATAAGAATTATTCTTCTTATAGAATCTTCAAATGATTAATTCCAAGACCTAAATCATTTACCAAAACCCCTCCAAGACCAAATAAATGTCTCCCCTTGATCAACTTTTCTTTTGTAAAGTCAACTTGATTTTTCAGTAGAAACAACTTCTCCTTGGACCTCTTTTTTGGGCCTGCAACTTTTGGACTGCAATTCAACCGTATTGTAGAAACCCTAGGCCATACATGTGGCTATAATATGGATGGGTTTGACTTATTTCTTCTTCGCTTGATATGAAATCTTCTTCTTATTAATTCAACTTGTAAAGGCAGCCTTATTTGACCCAAACGTTTGGCTCTCTTCGAGTGATTGCAATCTGATATCATTTGTTGCAAGATGATGATTTAATTCTCGCACATGTTGACAAATATAGCTCAAAAAAAGATCTAAAATACTTCACTCCACCTTATCCTTTCTTCACTAGGTATTAGGCTTCTTTCACTATCTTGATTGAACTCTTCTTGATGCTTGAGTGAGTGGTCCTTGAATGAGGTTGATCCTCCTTTATATAGACTTTATCGAGACCTCAAATAGGATAAATTCAACTTCTAGATAGGTTGACTTGCTTGTTAGAACTTGATGAGGCCTTGGATGGTAATTTGACTATACCTTGACTCACATAAAATTTCTTTACACTATGTAACATGCCCTAATTTGGGTTTTTCATACATGATAATGACTTGTAGACTTAATGACAAGCCCTAAGAGCTCACAATCATAGCTTGACCTAAAAAATAAATTTCCATGCCTCAAGAACAACAATAAATCTATTTTTCTTATTACATAAAATACATAAAATCATGATTACATATGTCATTATGAAGACCGAACCTATTCATATCTTTCAACAGTTTGGGCTATATCTAGTGTTTCCCTATGAGGTTTCTTTGAGGGGCCTGTGTGCCCCATAAATTATTATCAGTCATATGTGTGTTGGGGTTTATTATGGCACATATGCTATGTGCATGATTATGTAAACATATTTTGATTTTAATCTACTAAAATAGGAATTATTTTATTAGAAGGATGTATTGAGAAGGCGAATTTAGTTAAAGGATTTTAAGAGTTGTTTATCAATGTCTATTAGAATTAGTTGTATTCTATAGTATTCCAAAAACGCATATGTTATAGGTTGATTAAGTGATAACTCAATGCCATGAGCCCATATTCATCTATTACATGATGTGTGTTAGAAATGCTCATTCAGGTGTGTCATATGATGTGTGTATCCATGAAGTGTGTTTCAATCTATCACTCAATGTGTTCTTGTGTCCTCATCTTGATTAGACAAATTATATTTGAACCCAAAACTATTTATTCATCCATAAGTGAACCCCTTATTACACCACATGGCCAAGGTAATCCAATTTCTATGCACTGACTATCAAAGTCAAAATTTATCATGTTGTGCATGCTACATTTGGGCACTTATTTAAAGATAATATTATGCAAGAGTGTGTGAAAGAGTATTTGCTGAGAGTATTGTGCTCAACCCTCACAACCATAATTCTTTCTCTCCACATTGGCTCAACCCTCACCAATCCTCAATCTATAATATATAAAACTCAATCTTCATACCTTCCCCTCAAAACACCTCAGATAGGCTCACTCTCAAATTTGTGGTCACAAGCCATCATGTTGTTATGTATTCTAAATATAGAGTGAGATGGTTACATGAGTCATCTTATCCATGCTTAAATTTGTGCATCTTTATCTAGGAAGTTCTATCATACATCTACACCAAATACATGAGGAGACGCACATTGAACCAATTTTTCCATCCCCAAGGGAAAGACAAGAAGCAAGTCCAACTAGAGCTGAACATGTAGTTGACAGTTGATGTGCATGACCACTAACACACACTAGAATATCAACACAAATACTATGCATCAGTGTGTTTCCGGTTCGTCCGTGCCCAAGAAGACCATGCACATGCTAGCAGACAAGTTGGATGGAAGAGCCATACCAATGCACCTGGATGCAATAGAGGCAAGAGTTCGCTTCAACAAGATGTCACTAGGGAGTGCATGCACACCATCTCAAACGACCAAGCTTGGAATCAGCTCACCACCTTCCATGATCACAAGCATGTCAAAGATTTGGTCTCACCACAATAGTCTGAGTGTCAACGATGTTCTACATGGCTTGCTAAAGCCATTTTGTCTCACATGGGCACATGTACATTGTGATGTAATACATTGTCAAGTGGAAGTTCAAGTGTCGATAGTTGAATGTAACAATCATACAGTAGTTGAAGAGTCATGAGGATAGATGAAAAATCTCAAAGGGGAATGTCAAGGGTCACCCCACCCTTTGCTATAAATAGAACCTCATAAATCATTGTAAAGGCTTTTGGTTAGCCGAGCTTCGATAGGAGTATCTTAGAAAAAACTTGGACAATATTGTAATAAGCCTTGGCTTCTCCACCGTGCAGAGCTAGTACACCTCTTGGAGGAGCAAGCGGTTGTGGCTGTAAGGTTCCGCTATTGGAACTAGTGGTTGGACATGGATGTATTGTATAACTCGAACTTACACTTCTTAATGTAATAGATCCAACATGTTTCATGCATATGTTGTATTATATTCTATGCTATCTAGTTTACTCTAAATGATATATGTATTTGTTTGCTTGCACATGCATGTATGGACTATTATGTATAATTATGTATGAATCTCTCTGAAATATGTTGTTGGTTTAACCATCACTTTAAATTTCTCACTTTCTTTATAGGTTTCCAAGGGGTGCACTCACTTCACCCTCAGTGTGTTAGAACCTCTCATGCACCTTCCTTGGCTCACTACAGCTGTCACACCCTTGCTACCAACATAGTTATATTACTTGCCTCTGTGCAAAATCACAGTCAAGGCATTACCGTACAACCCACTGCTTGGACTCCTACACGAAACGCTCTGAGGTCTAATTGAGACTTCTTACGAGGGAGATCCCCTGACATGTTGGCAGGACCAGCACCATCAACACTTCTGGTGCTAGAAGGAGGGATAGATGATCAACTATGTCCTCTCATCCTGCTTTGAACCTTTGCATATCTATCATGGATTCATGCACTCTTCTCCCTCCGTGATGTTTTTCAAATCACAAAGATCTCACCATCACGAGGGATTTTTTTCGATCATTGTCCACTTACACATATGATGATGATGGTGAAGTGACCTGGCCTGAGTTCTTACATGACTTTCTTTCCATGCTTCATGAGGAAGATCAGTGTTCTGACAAACAGGCTAGCTGGCATACACACTTCAGAATCTCCAAATCGATCACTGTGTAGCCTACCGATTGACAACGTGCATTCACTTGAGCGCTTTTTTTATCTCATTGAAGACACTTTCCATCATTTTGATCTAGACCATCTTGACCAAAAACTATTACAACAACAGAAGTTTCTGCATGAATCGACTATGGATTTTTGGCAGTGCTTTCGTGACTTGCAGTTTCAAGCTCCGAAGAGCCGGATGAAATTTTTCTATCTTTGGGATGGTTCGAGTATTGTGTTAAGAAATATGCTTGTCCAAGAAGAAGTTTGAAATCAAGCGTCACTCAGCATTCTTCAGTGATGGAACTGCACAATCCCAGATGGATGCGGTTGCTGTCATAAGTGATTGTCCGCCATCCCCTCTTCAAACAACTCCACCACTGTAGAGTAATGTTGAGGATCATGCTCACACCCCTGTTCAACAACAACGTTCTTCACATATGCTCATGAAGATTTGGTTGTGTGTCCATGAATTTTGCATATGCATTTTGTTCCACGACAACGTTCTTCACACTCGATTGTTCCTCTGGATAATATTGTTTTGTGTTCTTCCTTTCCGGACTATACACTTGTTGTGAATGAAGAACAAGCCACTGATGGAGTTGGTGCTGCACAACCAACATGCGATGTGATTCATGAAAAGTATGAGTGGTAGCTTGAGCATCAACACTCGGCGAAGGATGACTCCCTTGCATACGAGCCCCCTATTGGGTTGTGTCATATTATTTACACGTAGTTAATCGGGGGGTTAGAGAGGGGGTGGAGTCCCCCATTCGTTGCGTCAATTGGGCAGCGGGGAGGTCACAGGAGGGGAGGTAGCCCTCCCTATCCGAGGCGTTTGAGGGGGGTAGGTAGCCCATGTTTACGGGGTGCAAGGTAGCCCCCTGGGGATTTTTTTATTTTTTTTTACCCTATATTAGGTTGGGCGAACCTACCTATGGTTTTGTGCATGGTTTTCGCACATGGTTTTGGACGCGATGGTTTTCGATCCATGGTTTTGGATGTGATGGTATTTGGTCCATGGCATTGGATGCTTCTGCATGTATAAATATGTATTGTAACATTGAAAGGAACATAATGAAAAAAAATCAAGTTGGTAGTCCCGATTTCGGATCCAAGGGAAATCTTTATGTATATATGTTTTATGTATTATGCTCTTGCATTGTTTATTTTCTATGTTTTAGAATTCGTATGCAGGTAATTTTTGTACGGGGTTAAGACCTACATTTGGTATCAGAGCTGTTTTGGCTTAAAGGGGACGCCTTTGTTGCTTAGGCGTTTCGCTCAGCCCTGTGGTAGACCCTGTTCAGTGGGAGATCTATGAGATTGATTCTAGCGGTGAAAGAAGATGGTGAGCAGTGAAAAAATAGAGATAGAGAAATTTAATGGTCAAAGTTTTGAGTTGTGGAAACTCAAGATGGAGGATCTGTTGATGGATAAAGCTCAGTGGATGGTGGTAGATCTGGGTACTAAACCAAAAGGAGTCTCTGATGACGAATGGAAGAAGTTGGATCAAAAGGAAAAGAGCACAATACAATTATGTGTCTCAGATTGAGTATTGCTTAATGTATGAGGGGAAGCTATGGCGAAGGCTTTGTTGGACAAGTTAGTAACTTTATACCAATCTAAGTCTCTGGTGAATAAACTGTTCTTGCGGAAAAATCTGTATAACTTGAGGATGAAAGATGGAGACTTAGTAACAGAGCATCTGAAGGCACTTAATACTATGGTAAGTCAGTTATTGCCTGTTGATATTAAAATTTCAATTGAAGATAAGTGCATCAGTTTGTTGTGTTCTCTACCAGATTCTTGGGATAGTCTAGTTATTGCAATAGATAGCAATGAAACTGCCTTGCAGTTTGATGAAATATTCTCATCCTTGCTAACAGAGAAGATGAGACGGAAAAATATGGAGAGTCAAAATGGTGATGCCTTTTCTGTACGAGGACGGTCCCAGAACAGAAACAAAAATAATTCATCGAGTGGGAGATCTAAATCTAGAGGGAGATATAAATCTCTAGGAAAACCTATAAAGGTGTTTTGTTGGAAATGCAGAAAGGAAGGGCACTACAAAAGGGACTGTAAATCTAAAGCTCCTGACAAAGGAAAGGGATCTGATGATGCTCTTTTTGTAGAGGCGGAAACCACCACAGATGAAGGTGAGGATGTGTACTTGGCTTCTACAAGTACACATGTAGATCATGAGGCATGGTTGATTGATTCAAGTTCATCCTTTCACTTCACTCCCCATAGAGAGTGGTTATGCAAGTATGAGAAATACAATGGTGGTGATGTATCCTTAGGGGATTATAGGAAGGCTAGAATCGTTGTTCATGGAAAAGTAAATTTGAAGTTGCAAGGTCGAAGGGTTAAAACATTTCCGAGGGTTCTGCATATTCCTGCATTGGCCAAAAATATGATTTTTGTAAGCAAGCTAGATGATGTAGGTGTAAAAACAATGTTCGAGAAGGATACCTGCAAGATGGTTCGAGGAGCTCTAGTATTGCTATGGGGAGTTCAAATTAGAACTCTGTACAAGCTGCAAGTTAACACTGTTGTTCATGGGTGCAACAGTTCTGTGGTTCTTGAAAGTGGAGCAGAAAATCTAGTGGTCTATGGAGAGAAGACCATGATGTGGCATCAAAGGCTTGGAAATATTGGAGAGAAGGCCCTTCAAATACTTCATGGTAAAGGTAAGGTAGAAGGTATGTTGGGTCCCTATAATACTAGTGATTACCCCATTACTATTGTAGTTATACCCCTTATTAATATTGTTGTGC
>APFE031485555.1:50858-70619 GCA_000404065.3 Pinus taeda
ATCCTTTTCAGACTCTCTAAAAGAAAAGGTGTAAGTGAGCATCTTGTCACTTCGTGCTCATTAAATATTCGAAGGAGATAGAGTCATCTTTTCGTCCTTTTCTCGACTCTTGAAACATGAAAAGGTCAAGTTCAGGTCCTGCGTCTTAAAAATTTATTTGGCCTCGATATTATTACCTAGTTAGATCTTGTATTTGATTGCTTAAGTAGGTTTCTTTTTGCTATGGCAACTTTTCCAGGGTTCACCAACCTAAGTTCCCCTCCTGACGGGAATCCTAGTCATTCCCCTCCTCTTGGGAATGCTGGTGCTCCTTATATGGCAACGTTATCCCTTCCAGGGTTAACTGTCGGGTTGCCTGTCTGGTTGTTTTCAACCTCTTTGGTCTCTACCGTGTCGGCTGATACTTCATCAGTCCCTCCACCTGCACAACATCATGTTGAACCTAAGGTGGACCTCTCTCCTTCGACTCCTACTTCTACATCTTCTTCTCGTACTTCGCATGGTGAAAGTTTTGATTCGAATAACCAGGTGGCTAAGAAGAAGAAGAAAAAGAACAAGAAGAAGAAGTCTCCTAAGGGAGAGGCTACAAGCACAACTGTTGTTCCCTCGAGCGCACCAGAGGTTGGGTGCCTTTCCGCTCCTCCGCAGAAGGTTAAGTTTCCTTGTCGATTATGCAAGGAGGACCATCTTCTTCGCGATTGTCCTGGCATTCCCAGGATCTTAGAAGTATGGTCTCATGATTCGCCCTGCCCCTCATCATCCACTAAAGCTCACGACAATGTTACCTCATCAGTTGGGAAAGGTAAAGGGAAAGGGAATATTCGAATCCCCTGCAGACTTTGTGAAGGCAATCATCCCCTTCACCTTTGTCCACTCATGGATAAAGCCTCCGCTGTTTTGGAAAGTCTCTCACCGCCCTCACCCCAACTCCCCGTTGGATATCAACGTCTGTCTGCAGCTGCAGATCATTCACCTCCCGACAATGAGATTGTTTCACATTCTCCTCTTGTCTAGGCCCCTCTTCCCGAACCAGGCTATGCCCAGCCTGTTCCTGACCAATCATTGGTTGGAAAGAGTATCGACCGGAATTCATCTCCTCTCCACCACTCTGTTTCGGAAGAGTCAAATTCCCATGTTCTTCTCGTCTCATCAGATTCTCCTGAGCTCGATGATGGTTTTCCCATCCCAGCCTCTCCGGAGAATTGTGATTCCATTCCTTCTGAGCAGGGGGGCAACCATATGGTTCCCCCACCAAGTAGTTCGGTCGTTTCCTTCGATTGGAGCTGTTTGACTACCCCTCCCCTTCCATCCCATGTGCCTTTCTGGGTCATCGCCTACGCTTTTCATATGGCGCTGCCTGGCACTGTGTTGGATGAAGGAGCATCGGTTAGTCTTATGCCTGTTACTACTTGGCGAGCTTTGGGTTCCCCATCGCTTGTACCTGTCACACCGAATCTCACCGCTTTTGACGGAGGGACGAGTCAACCATTAGGGATCCTTCCAAAGTTTCCTATCACTTTGGGAGGAAAGACTGTCTATATAGACGTCTCGGTTACCCAAGGATATTTAGGCTTTAGTCTTATCCTTGGTCATGACTATGTGTATGCCATGGGAGCCCTTGTTTCTTCACTTTTCCGTGTGGTTTGCTTTCCACACGACGGAAGAATGGTGACGATCGACCAATTATCGTTCGCTCATCCCCAAGCCCCTCCGGCACCATTATCCTTCCCTCTTGGTTCTCACCCACTAGTTGCATCTGTCTCACCCCAGATCAACTACGTGGCCACCTCTCCCATGCCTATATCCAGCAATGCCGCCATCGTGCATAGTGTTCTGGGGGCATTGGGTCCCGACTTCCGAGACATTGACCTCCCATCGGGAGCGCCACTCTTGGAAGCCCCGATTTCCCGTTCATTATGATGGAGTTCGGGCGGAGCATAGTTCCTAATCTTGTGTCAAGCTCCCTAAAAAATGAAACAAGGAGTTTCGAGGATAGTTTTTCTAATGTATCAACCTCGTTAAAATAATGAAACGGCTTGTATCCGAGCATAGTTCTTGATCTTGTGTCAATCTCGTTAAAAAATGAAACACGGGTTATGAGGATAGTTCTTTTACTGTGTCAACCTCATTAAAAAATGAAACAACCCCCCTTTCCAAATCGAGTCCTTGACTAAGATCTCGTAAAATACAAGTCGAGTCTTTCCAAGATCTCGAAAGTGAACCTTCATTCCATCCACTTTGTTGAATGCAATGAAGCTTGGGGGGCATGTACCTCGTTTGCGTCATTATGCTGGGGGCATGCGAACTTATAACAAGCATAGTTTTTCGTTTCAAGCTTGTGTAAATATGAAACTGAATCCAAGAAGAGTTATTCATGGTTCAAGCTTGTGTAAAAATGAACCCATAGACGAGTCACCTTTAAGCTCTTTTCTAACTTGTAAAATATGAAAAGATTGTCGAGTATTTTTTCCCTTTTTGACTCGCTAAAGAGAATAAAAATGGAGGTCTACTTTTAGCTCTTTTCTGACCGTTTAAAGATGAAAACATTGCCGAGTTATTCCTCTCGACTCGTTAAACGTAAAAGAGAGGCGGTCGTCTTTAAGCCCTTTTCCGACCATTTAAAAACAAAAAGATTGTCGGACCCTTGTCGTTTCTGGTTCGTTAACGGTCACGAAACGACGTGATATCGGTCGCTTTTTTACTTTTTCAGATCGATGTCACTATTTACGAAAAGTACTCCTCGGTCGTAATGATTGGGCGGTTCTTTCGAGCATCGTTTTATACTTTTCCGGACTCGAGAGACACAACGTTACGAAAAAGGACCCCCCTGGAGCTTCCTTTTCAGCTGTCTTTTCAAACTCCCTAAACATGAAAAGGCCCGAGTTCTTCCTTTGTCAGACTCGTTAAAAACTTAATGACATCGGGCTTCGTCGAAATGACACTTCTCCAAGCATATGCTATCCCCGTCAAGCTTGTCGTCCAAAAATAATCGGGGTACTCACCAGAAATGGTGGGGGAAATAAAGGAACCGTAATCGTCGTCATCGGCAGTATGTCACTCTTGAACATGGCACTGTTTGCATTCGTGTCAGGGTGGGGACATCTCATCTCACTTCACTTTTGCCTCCATGGGTTTGGGTTATCCTATTTTGGCCACACATCTGCTCATTGTCCTTTCGTCACGACCTCCGATCATTTGACCCCCAAATACTGCCAAATCCGTCATTGTGCCGCCGATATGTTCAAGAGAAGTTGACCTCTGCAAGTATAACCTCCCTCTGATATTTCACACGAAACAAACTTGTCTCTTCCCGTCTCGCGTCGATGATGTGGGAAACACTATGACCCACCTTCGATAAAGATCACTTCCTGTCGACTTCAGTTCATTATCCAGGAGTGACCTAGAGACTCCCTTCAGGTACCTTGGAGCCTGCATGCCTCAATGGCAGGTTCTTCGTGCTCGACGCGAGGTTTTCATCATTGGCCTCCGATCGAATGACTCCGCGGGTGTTCGACACCAGCTCATTCACTCACATGCCGTGGATTGTACCTATAGTACCTTGAGGACCATCGTCGTCATTGGTGGCCTCTCTCGCGTCTGTTAACAACTTTCAACATTGGCTGGTAATCAGACGATGTTCAAGCATGTTCGACTTCGACACCTATATTCACATGTTTGAACTTGTACTTTGTGCAGGTTTGGATGGAGCGCAAGACCCTAGTTCTAGCTCACTGTCGACCAGGTTGCGATTTTGTGGGACATCATTACATGACTCATTGATGGATGGCTGCGACCATACCTGAGTCTCTCAAGGATGGCTGTGACCATACCTCTTATCATTATGGTCTCTTCGGCTAGGTGGCTGCGTCCACGCCACAGACCTTTCTCCATATGTCTTTTGGATGGCTGCGCCCATGCCTAGACTGCATGTAATTGAAATATCAGTTGTATCCACCTGCAGGTTCTCTCCGGTGGTGTTCCAGTCCAGCAATCTTGTAAAGGATTTCACCCCTCCCACTCTCTCAGGCTTCATGCTTTAGGGGGCATCTGTTACACAGTAAAATGTCACTGCCATCATGTCAGTCTCCCTACTGTGCTATATGACCACATTTACCTAAGCTCATGCTCCCTGAAATGGCTAAAAACCCTCTTTGCCTAAGTTAACTGAATCATCGCGTCTGTTTCTAAACTACCCGCGCTGACTGGCGGAGGATAATGTAGCTGCTATGCTGCCAGCGCGGAAGCACACGTGTTTTCCGCGCTGGTCCAATTTCACGGACAGCGCGCCCTCCGCTTGTATCACTGTGCGCTGACCAGACCTCCTCTATAGTTGATCTGCGATGTCAGCGCGCCAGCCCAGTGTCTCACCCGCGCTGATCCTGTTTGGGCGAATTTGTTCTAACAACCAGCCTTCTAGATGACTCCAGACTTGGCTGTTAGCATTGTTGAGGTCGCCATCCTTTCTCTAGCATGTTTGTTCGACTGATCATCCACTTATCTTGGGGGAAAGATCATCCTTTACCTATTCATGGAGACTCCTTCTCCTTTATAAACCTCCTCCATTGCCCATGAGCAGCTAGTTTGGAACATATAGACTTTGATTGAGGAATTCTTACTGCATTAGTGCTGCTCTTTGTAGGCATTTGGTGTGCTGTGTGAGGATTGTTTTGAGCTTGAGGAAGGCCATGAGCTTGTTGCCTTGTATGTGAGAGAGAGACCTCTTTGACTTGGGAGATTTGCTTCAAAGGTGAATGCTTGGAAGACATGCTGGTTGGACCCTCTAGAGAAGGACTCAGCGTCATGACTTCGGTTGTACCTTACTCTATTTTCTGATTAATAAAGATAGATGACTACTCTTATGATTCCATTTCCATTTGTCCTATGAATGATTAATGTAAATTGTATCCTTCCTGACTGATACATAGTTGTTTTTAGTAGATTTTACGCACGTGTTTTCTCTCTCTTTGTTTGTGTAGGTGTTCCTCCGTGGGGATAGCGGAGAATTGTGATCGGCTGGAGCGAAGGAGCGAGAGGATCATCTCTTCGACAAACATAGCGTTGGAATCCAAGTAGGTTTCTCTTACCCACTTGTTAATTACAACTAGGAACCTGCAGTGTAGCATTGTTCGATTGTTGCTAGACCCCCTTTGGGCTAGTAGGGATCACCTATATCCATAGAGGGGATTTACCTCTCCAACAAATAATATAGACTGCAACTTGTCTTTCTCTATCTAGCATAGATACCGAAAAATTCCAAGTGAGGTAATGTTCTTTGTTCATTGATATTTGTTACATTGCTCATCAATGATGACTTCCTTATTATCATATTTATGGATCTTCATGAAATTATTCCTTCATTCTTTGATACCTTTACTATTGTTTAGGTCCAAGCGATGTGACCTTCTTTACCTTAATTTCCAAGAGAATATCTAGCATTTCATATATCTCTCTTTATGTCTCCTCTTTTGCTATTTAGAGATGAGAGGACTTTTGAGTGATATCATATGAATCCTATGAATATCTTGATGCATTCAAACAATGCTTGATGTTCATAGACCTTTTCATAGATATAAATGATTTCTCTTTTCTATGAGGATTATGTCTTTCCTCCTTAACCTATGCAAGGACTTTCGATTATTTAACTGATTTATAAATTCCCTTGTATGAAATCATTTAACCAAAATTGAAAGATACTTACTTGGTGTGTGAAGAGGAGATCTTCACCTTGATGCTTTATTTATTTATTTATTTATTTATTTTGCTTGAGCTTCTCATCATTAGTATCATTTCATCACGACTTCCTTGGGGGCCTTCTAGCACCATGACATCAGTGGTCTTGACATCACCAAGACTACTTCACGACCTTCCCAATTAATTTTTAAGGTAATTTTCACTTCAAAATATTGTTGAGATGTTAGTGACACTATGTTCTAATTTGAGCACCATGCTATTGAGATCATAATCATAGACAAAATTCGAGACTGTGACAAGTATATTTATATGGCACTACACAGTGAGGTCTATGTGCATTGTGTAGAGAGGCAATGTACTGAGAGCCCAAAATTGTCAGTGACTAACATAACTAAACTCTAGGTGGCACTGTATAGATAAACTCTCTCATCACAAAAACTTCCTTGATGTAATAACTATACTGAGACAGTGATGTATGCATGGATTATGAGATGTATTCCTAGGATTACTTCTACAATCAATATATATATATATATATATATATATTATATATATATATATATATATATATATATATATATATATATATATATATATATATATATACCTGAGACTATATTTTATGGCATGGAGAAATTTCAGTGATCAAGAAGTGCGGATCATTTATATACTCCATCAAACTGAGCATGAGTTGAGTACATGATTGTACTTATTGAAGTTGATACTCCATGATTGTTGTAGACCTTCTTGTTGTATATTTTCTCCTCTAATCCTTTCAACCTACTTTGATGTCCTTGTATGTCTCTTTTGTTTCCCTTCATTTGACTTTAGCACCTTAGATCTCATACCATGTTGAAGAATCTAGGGAAATTATCATTAGATAAATTCTTCTATACTTGATAAAAATGCGTGAAATTCTTTTACTATTTATCTTATCTTGATCTTCTTCTTACTATGAGTGTGTGTGTTTACTTCATCAAACTGCTACCAAAACAAAGAAACAAGAACACAAGAAGTTGGCATTTTGCCAGGGACAAAACCTATCCCTCTCGGAGAGGAAAATTCGCACATAATTCCTTTTATATAGATTATAATTGATGAACACAAAGACCATTATACTTTACCCTCCATGCCACTCCAAGACCAAGACACCAATCCTCTTCCTTTGTTACTGCTGAGGTCATCATCATAGTTGCTTCAAGACTTCTCGTTTATTGAAATCTTCAACGAGGTTTCCACATATATGACTGATGTCTGTCCTTAACTTCACCAAGATCATGTTTGTCTCACGGTTGCACCCTTAACTGAGATTATAGTCTTATGACTATGTCTTCATTGATATCATATTATTGCAATCTTGAGACACAGTATCTTCCCATCATGTTCATGGTGAGATTGTTTATGCCACTGTGGTTTACTTCAACGAAATTTTCTCCTTCACAGAGACTGTGCCATGAAGAAGAAGGCTTTCTCATCATTTCTGACATCCTGTGAGATATCTCAAAAAAGTCTGAGATACTACATGCACTGAGCTATCCGAGATTTTATGTCTTACTGTGCCATCTGAAGTCCTGAACTATACCTCCAAAAACTTCAAAGATATTCAAGATTTTACTGTGTTTTTGTGGATACCTCAATTGGGTATATATAGGAGTTATGACTCCATTTGAGCCGGTTTATCCAGGTGGAACGACATGCCATCTTTTAATCATTTAATTTATTTTTATGCAGTCCGACATGATGTTATTTTCATCACTTTTCTTGCAGACTTCTTCTTTGAAGGATGGTGCTTGTTTTGGAGGGCTGTTAGACACTAAGTTGACCCATTTTCATTACATAGATGCTCAAGTAGAGCTCTTCAGTATAATTTTGACTCTTTGAAGTTCCTTGACCTAAGGAATGAGTAAGAAATTCATTCATATTATTTATAAAAATAATAATTCTTTTTCTTGACAAGTACAAAGATCAAAATTACATTGACAAATATCGAACCTAGTTACACTTTTCTTCAACTGTGGATTGGATTTAATGAAAAGTTATGAAAATGAACAAGGATGAATATGGAATGGAAAGAAAATAGAATGATATTGAAATGGAAATGAAAACTAGTAATGATCAGATAACTATGCTAATGTATGGAATGGAATGGTTTTTCTACAAGGTGAAAAAAGGTGCTTTGGTGACCTTGCAATTACTATTTTTTTTAATTTCTTTATATCCTCATACTTTATACTAATGTTACTTATGCTTCTCTATTGCATTTTTGTCCTATGGTAGGCTTTTCAATTACCTTCTAATTTCTTAACAGATAAATTAGAAACTATGCATGTAATTTCATCAATCCCATGTTCATTTGGAACTTGTGAATTATTAATATAATCTGTTAAGTGCTAAAGAAATTGTAGTATTAAGTAATTATGCAGTGTTGGTTTTATTTATTTTCAAGTGTATCCTAGTGTGCACTACATATATTAGCTAAAATTTGTGCTTACAATTTCAGCATCTGTTTAATGGTTACATTTTAAGGTCATTATTATTGATCATTTTATTTTGACATCTTGAATTAATTAATAGCTAGAGACACTCCCAATTAGTTTTATAGACCCCATAGCCAAAAGGATTCAAGCATGTAGCTCATTTTTCATATATGCATCATATATACTCATTGTATTTTACTTTTGGTATGTAAATCATTCTTTTAGAGGTAGATTTTTATGTTATAACAATAGATTTACTTGATTCACAAGGTGAGAAATCAATTTTTGGTGTAATTGCAGATTTTAGGTTTGATAATTATAGGACATTTAAAGGTTGTAAATGTCATCAAAGTTTCACTTCTAATTCAGTATTCAACTGAACATATTGAGTATCTTATACGTAATTATTTTTCCCTCCCCCCACTTTTCATAACTTTCATAAGCATTAAGTAGGGATATGCAATTTTGATGCTATTTTGCTTGTTTAATAAAAGATTTGCCAAGACTTTACAAAGTTTTATAATTTATTGAAAGTTGTAGAATTCACAATTTATAAAGTTTCAGGGTCTATTTTTTTAAAGGATAATGCTTTAAAGGGTGTTAGCTCAATGGAAGAGCACTTTATTTACAAGTAGAATGTTGGTGGTTCGATTCCATCGTTCCCTGATATTCATATGGAATGGTGACAATCAATTTTTGGTGATGGAGACTCTTTTGACCATTACCAATGAGATGATGGTGGAAATATGAAATGGTTACGGTCAACGATTTCTACCTTGTATATGCATTAATAGTTATGGCCATGAAAGGTCCATCACCATAAATTGTCATTTTTCATATGAAAAGGTGATGGTCATTATCCGTCATTATAATTATTATTCGTGACGAACCTTGAATGTCACCACAACACTTTGGTGACATTCAATTTTTGGTGATAGAGACTCTTTTGATGGTCACCAATGAGCTTGTGGTGACATCTTTCGACCCTCACCAAAATATGAAATGGTGATCGTCAACTAATGCTGTCATATATATGCATCAATAATGACGACCATGAGAGGCCAATCACAATAAATCATTGTTCATATGAAATCGTGACAGTCACTATCCATCATTATAATCATTATTCGTGATGAGCTTTCAATGTCACCACAACACCTATACTTTTGGCGATGACACCTTTGGTGACATTCAATTTTTTGATGACAGAGACTAAGGTCCATCACTATTGCTCATATGAAATGGTGATGGCTACTATCCATCATTATAAATAATTATTGGTGACAGATATTGAATGTCACCACAAAACCTATATTTTTGGCGACGCCACCTTTGGTGACGTTTAGTTTTTGGTGACAGAGGTTCTTTTAACTATCGCAGATGAGCTTATGGTGACATTTTTTGACCCTCACCACATTATGTCCTTTTTTCTCGTAGTGCTACTTTTGTAGTCAATAATGCCTTTCAGTCAACTATATTATTAATTGATAAATACGTTGGAATTATATTATTTTATTTCTAATATTTTAGTAATCAATTGATGTATATGATATTATTATAGATATTTTAAGTGCAAATACTACTTATCATTGTATTTCCAAATAAATTTTTGTTTAGGCTCTTATGCAGAAGTGTGATGGAAGTAGATACCTTCATACTTAGTCAACCATTAACATTAGAAGATGTTATTAATTGATAAATATGTTTGCATTAAAGGGTTTTATTGTTAATATTTTAGTAAGCAGTTGACATATATAAAATTATTGATAATATTTTAATTGTAAATAGTGCTTATCTTTGGCTTTTGTGTTGAAGTTCTCTTATTTGCACTTTGCACTAATTTTTTTTTTGCTTATATTATTGGTAATATTTTAGTTATAAATGTCCACATGGGGTAGCTCAAGCGACAATGGCCGTGGAAATGAAGTCTCACCGAACCGGAAGTCTTGGGTTCAAATATTGGGCTACCCTTCCCCCGTTGAGGGGTACTTAATGGACATGTAAATCGGAGAGTCCCGCCCTAGTCTACAAAAAAAAAATATTTTAGTTATAAATAATGCATATTAGTAGTCAATTAAGTAAGAGTTGTTTAGAGTGCACACAAAGTTGTGTACAAAACCACATTTCATTGAGCAAAAAATTTGTTTATAGGATGTTCAGAAGCGTGAAAAGTGTTCATTGTGTGGAAAAAGCTTTCAAGTTTTTATTGTGCAGATAATAACATTTTTTATGCTTATATTATTGATAATATTTTAATTGTAAATAATATATATTTCCGTGATTTAAGTGATTATATGCAAAATCACATTTCATTTTAAAGAATCTTTGTTTCTGTGATGTGTTGAAATACAGAGAAGGTTCATTATGCATAAGAATCTTTCAGGCTTTCATTGTGTGGAACTTTGCATTTCGCATTGAAAGCTTTCATTGCTAATATTTTATTTTCAAAACATATTCCATATTTTCTATTCGCGATAATATTTTCTCTACGTATGTTATTGATAATATTTTAGTTATAAACAATGCATACTATTGATATTTAATTGATTCATTGTATGGAGGAAGTTTGGAATCCATCATTGTGTGGTATACGCAATTCACATTGAAGGCTTTCATTGCTAATATTTTAGTATTAAAAATACATACTTTATGCTTATATTTTTGATAATATTTTAATTATAAATAATGCATGTGTTCATATTTTTGAATATGTTTGAAATCAGACCTGTGCAGAAGTGTGGAGGAAGACCATTGTACAAAGGAAGCTTTCAATGTGCGGATTGACGCACTTGGCACTAAAGGTTGTTATTGCTAATTTTTTAGTAGTCAGTAATGCATGCTTTTGCTTCACAATAACGTTGAATCAAGCACTATACTATTATGATACTGTTGCTAATATTTTTGTCGTAAATAATGCATATCTCCCTTTCTCTATAATTAATTAAGTAGGGCCTGCTTTTTTCCCACATTTCTATCTCAGCCTTGGCTTGCTCTGCACTACTTGCATCACATAACAACATATTTATGGCTTCCTTCTCACACAACCACACATGCTCTGGGCTAGACTCCACTAGAGAGAGTACTTATTTTAGTAAGCAGTTGATGTATACAAAATTATTGGTAATACTTTAATTGTAAACAATGCTTATCTTCATATTTTTAAATATTTGGAATATCTATTTGTTTACAGTCTTTTGTCGAAGTTTTCTTTGTGTGGATCTCCACACTTTTCATTACACATTTTTATTGCTAATATTATTGGTATTATTTTAGTTATAAACAATACATATTAGTAGTGGATTGAGTAAAAGTTGCGCAGAGTGCACACAAAGTTGTCTACAAAACTGCATTTAATCGAGAAAACGTTTTATTTATAGGACGTGCAGAAGGACATATTGTCAGTCTATCCTTCTATTCCTTTTCCTACTAGCATATTTGTTTTCCATTATGAATTTTCAATACTGCGGTTACCCTTTTTGCTTATGCTAGACTGTGTAAGTGAAAAAAAAAAATTATTGCATCATATTACTCATTGTCGCTTTTGAGCCTTAGTTCTATGGACATACTTTGTCCCTGACACATTCTTCATTGCATATAGTAAAAACTCTTTTTTTTTTCGGCTTCAACAACTTTTCTACCATATATCTATATCTAGAAAAGTACTAAATGAAAAAAAGTTTAAAATTTAACCAAAGAAAATTTTTCTTGGTGTGTAGATGAGTTGTGTCTACATATAGTTATTAGAAATTCTTGTGTGGATAAATTTCACTTTGTGAAAATCAAAAACCATGGTCGACTGATATATTACAAAATACATCTTCGATTTTTGGTTGATCCTAAATGGTATCTCCAATTTGTATTAGATTTAGTTTCTTTATCTTCAACATTTGCCTCTTTTCATACGATATTTAGATATTCCATTTAGGCACAATTGAAAGTTAAAGGCGTCTTCATACATGCTTCAGCATCCTCTGTAGATTCTCTATTTTGTGTAGATTCAAATCTCTATCCACTGCAAATAGTGGAGGCTACCTCTAAATTCTTCTAGAAGACATTCACCTAGCAATTTTCCATCGAGTGTGTAAAAGTTATAGAAACATTATTTTCACTCCACACAAATTTTCTATAATTTACCATTTTTCACTATTAACATTAACTGGTATTATCTTTAGTAGTTTTCTATACAACCAAATCTTCACATATTGTTGAACAGGTATCCACAGTAAATATCTACACACATAGCAATTGTAGATACACATAGTCATTACACACAAAAACAAGAAATATATAATTATACAACATTTAGAATGTCATTGATTAAAAAAAAAAATTAAGTATAGAACATAAATGGCTATCAATTTGATTTTTTCATAATTCATTAAGAAAATGCAAGTATAATCTCGAAAAGGAAAGCTTGAACATAAAGCAATAAAATATAATGTTTCTTGAATTTGAGAAGTTTTTCAAGCCCTATTGAAAATTGACTATCTATTTTGCAATGCATAATAGATATGAAAGAAAACTAACTCTTCAATGATTACAATATGAAAGAGGAATAGTTGCAATGCAGCATAGTCCCTTACTCTATCTCTAATTAAGTGGGGTTTCCATTTCTATCTCAACACATGCTTCGTAAACACAACTTCCCCCTGCATAACCACCTATGTATAGATTCCGCCAGAATGATATTTCCATACACACTTAGTCCACACAACTTCGTACAACCATCTCCACACTAATCTCGGCTAGATAACAAGTTATCTAGATAACAATGAGGATGATTAAAGTGTGATTTAGAAATAACATCAATTATTTTCTTCCAATTAATTTTTCATTATTATAGTAAGTATGGTAAGGGGCGATGAAAAATATAGATAATAGTATATCTAGATATGATCCAAAATCTTTTGCTTATAGATGTGTTAAAGAATTACATGCATAAATTGTAGCTTAACATAGAAAACTTAATGTGCACATGAGGTAAGAGGAGAAAACACTTAAAGCGTGAAAGAAGACAACAAGACTTGATAACAAAGTTTGTTTGACTTGGACTACATCTTCGAGCACTACTGAATCAATGGGGAGGACATCATTCATTGAGTGGCTTGAGAAAGAAGAGTACAAGCATCAATTACAAAAACGAGTTTTATACCTCCATATTGAAAAATGGCCGAAAAATGCAAAACACTGATGGAGAAATGGACAACACCACTGTGTTCGTGGCATCAAGAAGTGCTGAAACCATATAAAATTTGTCAAATTCTAACAAAATGAAAATTCGGCCCTCCTGCAAAATTCTGCCTCAAATTGCATGCACTGCCTCCTCTACTGAGCGCACTGAAAACTCCATTTTAAATAAAAATGTGCCAGTGAATTCTTCAACGAATTAATTGTAGGGAAGTTGGCTGGGGATCTGATTAATATGGAGGAGGTCAAGCGATCAAACCCCGCCTCCTCCTTTTTCATATTTAACAAATTCTTTTTTATACATTATACAACGATTTTTTTTTAAATTAACCTTTAATGGTTGGGTCGGGCCTGCCTTGGGCGGCCTACCCACCATACCTCTGTTGGCTCCATGCTTTAAGGTTGATGGTTGAGGTTTGTTGTGGGTTGGGTCTGTGCCCCAAAGGCCGACCCACCCAGACTCGTTGCATTGTTTATGGCATTGAGGTGTGGGGTGGCAGGGTCATGGCCGCCCACCCCGTGTTAATTGTTGCATGCCGTGGGTTGTGAGGAGGGGCCGGGTGTCATGGCCTGCCCCTCCATATTTAACATTGCAGTTACGTTGGGGTGGTCGGGTTGGTGGCCCGCGACCCCCTTTTTTAATATTTTTTTTGTTAGAAACAAAATGGCACATTTTTTGAAAATTTGGTTTTGGACTATAGGGTTCTTTTCAACTAGGCAAAGATTTCACCTGAAATCTAGCCAGAGTTGGATAGATTCCATCCACCGAAAAATTCCAAATTGCACCTTCATTAATCGTGCCGAGTCATCAAAAGTCAACCCAACTTTGACTGCCTCTATCTCCTTCATCCGGACTCGGATTGGAGTGTCATTTGCACCGTTGGAATTAGGGCACCGAGCACTTCGAGCTGATGTCAAGTTCATCACCTTTCTGCCAATTTTAACTTTGATATTTTTCCATGCCACTGCATCTGGAGATCCACCTAGATCAATCCTCCCCATTGAGGAGCTTTTGGACCACCAAAAGTTTTATCAATCAATTGCCAAGTGAGAGAATTGTTCCCTCACTCTTTCTTTTTCCAGCCATTTTTCCTTGCTAGGGTGCATCCCCTTGAAACCAACTTGAAGGTATTCCACATCTCCCGATTGTGAAGTCTTGGTTCTTCTGTTAAGGATGATATATTCAGGTAACTCATCAAGATACTCTAGTGCAAAGCCATCAACTGTAGGAACTATTCCCACCTCCTCAGTGTCCATAATCAATGGTGGCTCATACAACTTTAAGCTCTCCACATTTACTACAGAGTAAATTTGCATATATATTGGAAAATCAAGATGAAAGGCATTGTTTCCAATCTTCTCGAATATGGTGAATGGACCATACCAAATTGGTTACAACTTCTTCCCTTCTCCCTTCATCCCGTCCTTGCTAATGTGGAACCACACTTTCTTGCCCACTTGAAATTGATGGTTGGCGTGGTGTTTCTCAGGTCAAGCCTTGTACCGGGCTTGAATTTTCTCTGACTACTCCTATACTTCTTGGTGAATCAACTAGATCTGCTGAATGAACTGTTGTGCTTTGTCCCTGTCATCACGTCCACTGGAGTCATCTTCCCTTCCAAAGACCATATCAAAAGGGTCTTTTGGTAGGTAGCCAAAACATGTCACAAATGGTGAACAATGCATAGATGAGTGCACTGCTCAGTTGTAGGAATGATGCACATATGGAAGATGCTCATCCCACAACATAGGATGTTTTCCACAATAGCCTTGCAACAGGTGTACCATAGTGCAGTTGACAACCTTGGTTAGTCCATCAGCTTGTGGATGGAATGTCATGCTTCTTTTCAACTTGGTGACCATCATCTTCCACAAGCTAGTCCAAAAATCTCCAAGAAAGGCAGAGTCTCGATTTGACACAATCGATGTGGGTAGCCCAAAATGGACCCAAACATGCTGAAAGAAAAGATAAGAAGTGTACTCTATATTGTTCTGTTTTGTACAAGGCATTAAAATACACATCTTACTAAAATGGTCAATGACGACATACAAATAGTCATGAATTTTTCTAGACAAAGGAAAACCTCCTATGAAATCCATCGACACACTTTCCCATGGACAACTCAGAATAGGGAGTGGTGTGTAGAGCCCGAGTTTTCTATTAGAGGGTTTTGAAATAGAACACATCACACAACACTTTACATAGCGAGTCACAATGTTCTTCATATGAGGCCAAAAACAAAATCTTTGTACATGACACAAAGTTTTTTCAACACCGAAATGACCAGACACAAGGGAGGTGTGGGTCTCCCGAATTACATGTACCCTTTCTCCTGTGGGTATGCACAATTTGCGAAGCTGATACAATAGTTTCCCCTGCAAGTGATAGTTTTCCACCGGTGAGCCATGGGTTAGTTTTGCATAAATCTCCTTAAAGTCATCATCGTTAGCATATTGTTCAGCATAATTTTCAAAAGATAGCAAAGCATTATGCAAAATAATAGAAGCATAAATAGGAGGGCAAGATAGCAGATCGACCACTTTGTTGCTAGTGCCCTTCTTATAATTTATTACCAGATGAAACTGTTGAAGAAAACCCATCCACTTGAAATGACGAGATTGATGCAAATTGGTCTGTGACTGAAGATACTGCAAGGGCTGATGATCCGTATGGATGATGGTTTCCTTGCCAATAATGTAGTGTTTCCACTTTTTCACACTCTGGACCAAGGCATATAATTCCTTGTCATAAGTGGGATAGTTTATGAAAGCCTCAAAGAACTTCTGGGAATGATAACATATTGGCTTCCTTTGTTGCATCAGTACATCTCCCATGGCATATCCGCTAGTGTCAGTCTTGATCTCGAATTGCTATTGGAGATCTGGTAAGGCCAAGACTGGTGCGGTGTTGATCTTTTCTTTTGATGTTTCGAAGGACTTCTGTTGCTTTCCTCCTCATTGAAAGACTTGCGTTACACTTGTCAATGTGTGTAAAGGTGTTGCAATAATACATAAATTGGCAATAAATCTCCTCCAATACTATACTGCACCCAAAAAGATATGAACCTCGATTACACTAGTAGGCTTAGGCCAATTCACAATTGCTTCAACTTTAGAAGGATCGATTTTTAGCTTACCATGACCAATAATATGACCTAGGTAAACCAAAGAGGTTTTCCCAAACTCACACTTTGACAATTTTACATAGAGTTTTTCATTTTTCAATACATCAAGCACTTTCTTAACATGACATACATGTTCTTTCTAACTTTTACTAAAGATAAGAATATCATCTAGGTATACAAGAGAAAATTCATCAATGAAAGGCCTAAACAGATCATTCATGACCCTCATGAAAGTGGCTAGAGTGTTGCAAAGTTAAAATGGAATCACCATCCATTCGAACAACCCCTATTTGGTCTTGAAGGTGGTTTTCCACACATCCTACTCTGCAATTCGGACCTGGTGATAATCACTACGCAAATCCAATTTGGTGAAGTAGATAGCATCCTTTAACTAATCTAATAAGTCATCAATGCAGGGAAGAGGGTAACGATTTTTCACTGTGATTTTGTTTAGTGCTCGATAATCCATGCATATCCTCCATGTGCCATCTTTCTTCAGCACTAAGACAATCGGTGAGCCGCATGGAGAAGTACTCGGTTTGATTACCCCTTAGTTCAATAGTTCCTGCGCCTCCTTTTTTATCTCCTCCATCTCAATGGTTGACATCTTGTACGTGCCAATATTCAGTAAAGGAGCGTCATGCTGCAAATCGATCTCATGTTGGATTTCCCTCTTCAGAGGCAATCCCTTTGGTTCTTGAAACATCTCACCATAGTTAGAAATTAATTCACATAATTCCTTTTTATGCACATGATCACAACCCTAGAAAGCATCGGATAATTCTGCATCTTTTCCCCTTACAACCATAAGCATGCAACCCTTACTAGGATTCACTAACCTCTTCATTTTTCCTGCACTTACAAGGCTGACATTGATTTTAGTTTGATGAGCCCTTCTAATATATTCTACCCCATATTTTGTGATTTGGTATTTGTTTTCATGACGAAAGAAGATTTCCTTTCTATCATACAGATATGGACTCCTTAACACCATGCCATATATATCCAATGGCATCACATCAAGTTTTACCTCATCCACTAACTTAGAAGCGATCACAAATTTAACCTTAGACTGCTTAGTTACATTCAACTTTGCTTTATCATGTATCCATCCAAGTGGGTAAGGTTTTGGATGTGGTTTGGTTTCCAAGACTAGTTTCTTTACCAAGGACTCTGAATTTAAGTTTGCTTGGGATCTAGTACCAAATAGAGTTTCCACTTTTGTATGATTTATGATAACTCTAATATGAAATAGCTCAATTCTCTTTCATTCATTAGGAAGAGACTCATCTATTGAAATAGTGCCTTCATGTGATTCAAAATTAACATGAGGTGTAAGAGTACCTTTTGTTCCTGCCACTATGATCAATGCTTCATCTCCTGAATCAGATCCAAGGTCTTCCTACACAGTTGCCACTGTCTTCTTCTTGCCTTTTCCTCCATACTTCCTTGGTCTCTTTTCCAGGTACGGTTTCCAACAATGATCATCATCATGACCTTCCTTTTTGCAGTGATTGTAGTGAGGTCTTTCTCCTTTATCTTTCTTGGTTGATGCCATCCTATTCTCCTTTCCTTTTCCTTTCACTTTGGGTTCTGCATTTGGAGGTTTGAAAGGTGGTTTCATGAAAAGATCTTCTCTTTCATTTTTTCCGGCATTCTCAAGATGGATTGCCTTCACACTAGCTGAGTCAATATTAGTTGGGTTAAACAATAATAATGGATGTCTAAGGTAAATATGTAATGATCCAATATGCTTAGTTACTACTTCAGGTGAGTCAAGTGCAATGTCCAAAAATTAAGTTTGATGGCAAGTATCCCACAACATGGATATTACAAATGGAGCAATTTTTTGATCTCAATAATGTGCAAAACACACAAAAGGTACGTATTGCAACTTTATATTTGGAACCAAATCAGTTTGTATGCTATCAATGGCTTTGCTCCGATAAAGAAATTATCACTTGGACAACTTTTACGGAAGAATTGACAGCACATTATGAGGATACAAAAAGCAACACTTTTTGTAGCCAATTGATAGGTCTGAAACAAAAGGGTTCAATAATGGAGCACATTGAGCAGTTCCAAAAATTGAACATAAGGGTAAAAAATATTCTAGAGGAGCATAGGATTGATGTGTTCATAGGGACTTTAAAGGAAAATATCCAACACGATGTTCGCCTTTGGGAACCTGATTCATTAGAGAAGGCATTCATGTTAGCAAGAAAAATGGAAAGCAAAATTATGGGAACCAGGAAGCATACCACTCACAACTATAAATATAGAAGTGTTGTTTCACCTAGTCTTCCACAACCTATAAGGTTGACACCAGAACAATTGGAAGAAAAAAGAGCAAAAGGGCTTTGTTACAGTTGTGATAGCAAATACACTAAAGGTAATAAGTGTGCTGAGAAGAAATTATTCTACATAGATTGCAAAGAGGAAGAAGAAAAGGAGCAAGAAAGGTCAAAAGAAGAGGATATACTTTAGGAACAAAACCTAGATAAAGAAGAAATGAATCCGACCATATCTTGTAATGCGTTGGCGGGAATTACCACTCCTCAAACCATCAAGATAGAAGGACAAATCAAGAAGAAAAAGGTAATAGTGTTGATTGATTTAGGAAGTACCCACAATTTTATTCATTCTAAGGTAGCAAAAGAAGTGAATTGCTTCTTATATCCAGCACCAGAGTTTCAAGTGATGGTTGCAAATGAAGGAACAATAAATTTCTCTAGAAAGTGCCATAATATCAAGCTATCCATGGGAGAATATGTATTGACTAGTCCAATGCTTTCCATTCCAATGGGAGGTGTTGATGTTGTACTAAGAGGCTAATGGCTACAATCCTTGGGTAGAATAGGGTTTACCTTTTCAAGAACGTTTCATGAAGTTTTCTATGGAAGGAAAGGATGTTGAATTAATGGGTATTGTAGGGAAACCGGGAAAGATAATCAGCTCTAACGGTATGACAAAGCTTCTAAAAAAGGAACAAAGAGGTGTAATTGCAAAATTATGTTCGCTAGATGTTTCCACATTGCAATCATCTATTTCTCTAGATCTCCAAAAAGTCTTGAACAATCATTCCAATGTATTTGAGACTCCCAAATGTCTCCCACCTATTCATGATCATGATCATGTTATTCATATGATTCCAAGAAGTCCTCCTCCAAACATCAGGCCGTATAGATATCCCTATGCCCAAAAGAGTGAAATTGAACGTATGGTTGTAGAAATGCTAGAGGCTAGTATAATTCAACCGAGTCAAAGTTCTTTCTCTGCTC
>APFE031485555.1:73100-99035 GCA_000404065.3 Pinus taeda
TTTTCCATGTTTCATCTTTAAAGAAGGTTATAGGCGACAAGCTCCCAGTTCAAACAATATTGCCAGAACTTGACGAGGAAGGAAAAATTATATTGGAACCGGAAGCATTCACAGAAACAAGAACTCGAAAGCTACAAAATCGATCAATTTCAGAGTATCTTATCAAGTGGAAGAACTTATCCGTTGAAAATTCCACATGGGAGGATGAGAATTTTATATAGAAGCATCCAGAACTACTCAAGTGTCGAGGAAAACACTTTCTTGAAGGAGAGGGGCATGTTGGGTCCCTATAATACTAGTGATTACCCCATTACTATTGTAGTTGCATCGCTTATTAATATTGTTGTGCCCCTATTGTCCCCATATTGTTATTACTGTGTCCCATATAATCCCTCTATTGTTATTTTTGTGGCTTTATATTATTATTGTTAGGTCTGCTGGGTTATATTGTGACTCCTTAGACTCCTATATATAGAAAGGAGGTTTTGTCATTTGAATCATCCAAGAATTGTTCATTTATGTAATGTAAAGGAGGTTTCCCCCTCGAAGAGGCTGAATTCTAAGGCATTGATCTATATTTTCTATCTTTTCTTAAGCTGGTTTCATAGCAACCTATTTTCTAAATTCCTCTGTAAAGCTTTGAACATCCTAACCTATGCCTTGCCTTAAATATTGCCAACCCATTAAGGATTTTTGTTTATAACCCAAGGGATAGAGTTTTTCCTTTAATGTAAAAATGAAATTAGGCCATGAGGAAAGAAGATTACCCACACTCTTACTACTTCACAATTTTCTCTCCCACCAAACGAGAGCGGTGCTACTCAGCTGAAGAGAGGCTAGCTGAATCTTTGCCTCATCCTCATCGATCTACTGAATCCTGCAGTAGATTTTAATAAACCTAATTTGGTTGTTAAGATTTTCTGCATTACTTTCACCATTAAACATGGGAAGATCAAATTTGACATCTAATCTAAAGAAATGTTTCTTAGATACATCCCTTGAATTTCTCTGATGATGGTGATGAGAGGAAGAAGAACTTTCAGTCGTGGAAGGAGAAGGACGGGGTTCTTCTCCACCATTTCCATGCATTGAACCATGCTCTTCTGGTTTTCTCTATTTTGCTTTCTCCAGCCTTAAAAGCAACTGACCAACATTCTCTACCATTGAATAGAAGGTTTTGTGGAAATTGTGCTCCTCTTCAAGATGAGCCTCTTCATCTGCCATGTTTCTCCTTTGACGTGCATGCCCCACTTTGGGATCAAAAGACTTTAATTTCCCTTCACCTCTTGAGACCATGTTTCTTGTTAGCATACAAACATGCAATTCACATCCAAAAAAGACCTACTCTAATACCACTTGATACAAAATCTTTTTCTTATAGATGTGTTAAAGAATTACATGCATAAATTGTAGCTTAACATAGAAAACTTAATGTGCACATGAGGGAAGAGGAGAAAACACATGAAGCATGAAAGAAGACAACAAGACTTGATAATAGAGTTCATCCAATTTGAACTACATCTCTGGGCCCTGCTTGATCAATGGGGAGGCCTTCATTCATTAAGTGGCATGAGAAAGAAGAGTACAAGCATCAGTTACAAAAGGGAGTTTTATACCTCCATACTGAAAAATGTCTGAAAAATGCAGAACTCTGATGGAGAAACGGATAGTGCCATTACATTAGTGGCATTGAGAAGTGCTGAAACCATATAAAATTTGTGAAATTCTAACAAAATGGAAATTCGACCCTCCTGCAAAATTCTGCTTTGAACAGCGTGCACTGCCTCTTCTCCTGAGCGAACTAAAAATTGCATTTTAAATAAAAATGTGTTGGTGAATTCTTCAACAAATTCATTATAGGGAAGTTAGCTGGGGATCCAATTAATATGGAGGAGGTCAAGCGATCAAACCCCGCATCCTCCTTTTTACATTTATCAAATTCTTCTTTTATACATTATACAACGATTTTTTTTTTAAATTAAATTTTAATGGTTGGGTCGGGCCCGCCTTGGGTAGCCCACCCACCGTACCTCCACTGGCTCTATTATTTAAGTATGGTGGTTGAGTTTTTTTGTGGGTTAGGTACGTTCCCCAAGGGTCGGCCCACCCAAATACGTTGTATTGTTTACGGTGCTGAGGTGTGGGGTGGCGTGGTCATGGCTACCCACCTCGTGTTAATTGTTGCATGCCATGGGATGTGGGGAGGGTCCAGAGGTCATGGCCTACCCCTCCATATTTAACATTGCATTTACATTGGGGTGGCGGGGTTGGTGGCCCGCCACCCCCTTTTTTTAATATTTTTTTTGTTAAAAACAAAATGGCATGTTTTTGAAAATTTGGTTTTGGACCATAAGAGTCTTTTTAACTAGGCAACAGTTTCGCCTGGAATTCCATCTGCTGGAAAATGCCAAAGTGTGCCTCCATTAATCCTGCCCAATCATCAAAAGTCAACCCAACTTTGACTGCCTCTATCTACTTCATCTGGACTCAGATTGGAGTGTCGTTCACACCATTGGAATTAGGGAAATGAGCACTTCGATCTGATCTCCAGTTCATTACCTTTCCGCCACTTTGAATTTTGAGCTTTTTCCATGCCACTGTGTCTGGAGATCCACCTGTATCAAGAAAACAACTAGAACAATTAAAATCTAGATAATAATTTATCTAGATAACGATATATCTAGGGACATGTCATAAATATGTAATTATGCTTCTTTTCCTACTAAAGTATCAGTTTAACATTTTGCATTATTGACACTCCGATTATCTTTTTTTCATATGCTATATGGTGCGAATGAAAACATAAATGTATTGTGTTAGATTTCTTATTGTCACTTATGCATATTTGTTCTCCTGGACTTACATAATAACATAGTGGTGGGGAGCAACATTGTTTATAGGTGTCGACATGAACACAAGTAATTTTTGTAAATTTTGTGACTAAGAAACTAGTTTATGAGTGAAAACATGCATGAATTATGTAGAATATTTGTGATTATGTAGTGTGGATATTTGCACGATGAAATCTTGAAATCTTCCTCCACCTAATGGGTTTCCTATGTAGTTACACACATATGCCTATTTACACAAGGATAACCATAAACAAAGATTTTACTATTCAAGGAGCATAGCCTTTAATCAATTTATCAGCAAAGTATTTAGTGCAAAAGAATTTGATTCTACAGGAGTGCGGAAACCACATTCAATTTGTAAGAAGTGTTCACTGGCATTTGTGCTTAGGTGGAAAGTTTCTTGTATATATATTTCAATGTATGGAGAGGTTTCAATGGGGATACAGAAAACCTTATAAAAAATAAATAACATAGAAACTATTCACCATTAATGTTTTCTAGTGTATTGGTTCTCCTAGACAATTCAACTTTGATTTTCCTCATTCAATTAGCATTTGCAAGTTCTCTATTTATATTTTCTAGACCAGACAACAATTCAAGCCTTTTAGTAAATAAGAAACATTAATTTATTTCAATAAGGACATTAATAAACATTAAATAAGAAACATCACTATTTCATTTTGTTGGTTACAATGTTATTTGTTGAGAATATGGGCATACGATATGACCATTAATAACAAGTGCATCGTTTATGGTGTGTTAGCAGTGCATCATTTGCCCACATTTCTAGCACAGAACATTATGATCGAGTAGGGCGTCTTGATAATCGTAGAGCTTCTCTTCAGAGCACCCTCGTACGATTACATAATATCACATTGGTAAAAAATATAATCTCTTCTTCACTGTAGCTATTACTTTAACTTTTCTCTGAATTAATAACATGGCTTTAACTATTCCTGGTGCGATTCTTGCACTACTTTCCTTCTTGCAATCACAGACTATTTTATTTTGCTACTTTTATGTAAGTTAACAGAACCTCGAGCAATACTCCAACCTCTTAAATAAAATTTTAAAAGAGAAACTACTATACGATCCATAAACAACACGTTTATTATTATTATTATTATTATTATTATTTATTTATTTATTTTTCCTATCAGCGTGTGGTTCAGAAATAACACCTATTATTTTATTTCAATTCATTGTGATTATTATAGTAATCATGGTAATTCTTTTGTATTCAGATACAGATTACGTCATATTGCTTAATGTTACTTATGTTGGTTATGTGCCATCAATATTTCATCAAAGACGTTGACACGATTAATTTAGGCTAGACAACCATGTATCTAGACAATGACGAGGACGATCAAACTGTGATTCGGTAATATTTATTTCATTTCAATTTTCATTATTATAAAAATTATGATAATTCCTTTGTATTCAGATATTGATTGAATCAAATTGCTTATTGTCACTTACCCTAGTTGTACGGTATCAATATTGCATTGAAGGCATTGGGGTGATTAAAAATATAGATAACAATGTATCTAGATAATGATTTATCTAAGGACATGTCATGATATAAATAGAATGAGAGTTTTTCCCTTTTCGAATCGATCAGGTTTTTCTTTTATTCATCTATTGTTCCTCTATTTAGTAGAAAAGATTACGGACAACACCTATTTAGAAAAGTAACTGTATAGAGCTATGAATCTATGTGAAATAGAATATTTGTGTAAGATGTTGAAGCAGAGATGAACACATTTTTTACTTTCAGTTGTTTCTGAAAGGAATTTGTAAATATTGTATGAAAAGCACCATGTGTTAAGCATAAAGAAATAAATTATATTACATATTGGAGATGTCATCCAGGCTTGATTGAAAATTGAAAATGTATTCTACAATATATCATAAATTTGGAAAATAACTAACACTCAAAGGACCATGGTTTTTTCTCTTCACAAAGTAAAATTTCTTCTCACAAACAATTGGTAATAGTTGTAAAAAGACACAACACCTTTACGCGGTAGGAAAAATGTTTCTTTAGTTTATTTTTAAACAATTTCTCATTTAGAATTTTTGCACGTATGGCTATACAAAGCTAAGAAAAAAGTTTTCAATATTCACAATGCAGAATGTGGCAAAGACAAAGTATGTTCAAGAGAACAGAGGTGAAAAAGCGATAGTAAGAAATATGACACAATACATTTATTTTTTCATTTGCACTGTTTGAAATAAGTAGAAAATATAACTAGAGTGTCGAGAATGTAGAACAACAAATCAAAACATTAGTAGGAAAAGTAGAAAAATGACAAATTTACGACACGTCGATAGGTAGATCATTATCTTGATATGTTGTTATCTATATTTTTTATCACTCTGATATCTTAAATTTCATATTGATGGAATATAACCAATTTAACTTGAAAACAATGATGTGAGTGATGTCGACATGGAAGCCACATGTAAATAGATAACACTCCCGATGTATTCCTGAATCGCAATTTAATCGTCCTCATCGTTATCTAGATATGCTGTTATATAGCCTATATTTTTAATCATTGCAATGCCTTTGATGAAATATTGATGAAACATAGTCAATGGAAGTGATAGTAAGCAATCTAACGCTATATGTATCCGAATACGAAAGAATTATCATAATTGCTATAATAATCATATTTGAATTGAAACAAAACAACCATTGTTATTCCCAAATCACATGGTGATAGAAAAACAAGGGTGTTATCTAGGAATTGTGTAGCATATTATCTTTGCAAATTATGTTTAATAACTTAGATTATTATCTGAGTTTTTGTTGCCTTACATGAAACAACCAGAATGGAACAATCTGCAATTGCAACAACAAGTAGTGCAACGATTCCACTAGGAATAGATGAAGCCATGTTATTAATTCAGAGAAATGTTAAAGGAATAACTATGTTGGGAATAGGATCTCCCAATGACAATTATGGGGCTAAGAGCCCATGTTCGGGCCGAATTTTGTAATAAACTTGTAAAGTCTCCACATTTTGTGGTCGCGGAGCGCGAAGATTTCGTGAGTCATAAAGGCTTGTCTGCCCTTATTTTTGTAAAGTAAAGTTGCCTATAAAATATCTACCCATGGTCCACAGACCATGGGAGTGTATAAAAAGAGCTAAGTAAGCTCTAAGTAGTTCAGTAGTCACTAAGTTAGTCATAGCTTGGAAGTAAGAAGTCTAAGTTTCGAGTCATAGCGGAGTTAGAGGCTCTACAACTGAGTGCTTAGAGGCCTAGGTAGGAAGTCCGCAACTGAGTGCACAGACCCCTGCAGCTGTGTGCGCAGGGTCGATAGAGTCTGTAAGCACTTGAAGATATCAATAAAGAGAAGTATTATGAAAATCCTATGTCTTTGTTCCGGTTAATGCATCTTGTCGTATTGTGCATGAATTTCATTTATAATGCTTATATGATGTGCGAATGTATGTAATTACATTGGTTAAGTGAACGTAAGTAAGAACATTTGTTTACGTGGTGCTAACTATGATTTTTTAATAAGATAAGTAAGACACTTAGACTAGCTTTGAAATCTGCATCATACGCTTCCTCGTAGCATGAAAGTACCTGAGCCATACATTAGGGCTATGCAAAGGTCAATCGTACATTTTCGCGGATGTACTAAAGGGTGGAATAAAGGGCTAGTCTGGAAAGCCCTAGATCTAAGTGACCTATGCGAAGGTAGGAATAGAAGGAATAAATCAACATCATAACCATCTCAGGGTGCAGAAAATTGGTTCCAACATCCCCCAATACTGCTTCGAGTGAGACATTTGTTGGGCATGGAATCGCCCCCAAGGCATGTTTTGGCGCTCAAATCCCAAGTTTTGACCGAATGGTGCTGTAAAACTCGGTGAATTGTAGGTGAAGAAGTATGTTAGTGTCACAGGGTTGTCCACCCTAGTTTTGTAATGTAATTTCGGCCTAGCCATGGTCTGTGGACGATGGGATTGTATAAATAGAGTGAGGCTCTAAGTGTAGGAGAAAGGGAAGGGAAGTAGAGAGAGAAGAAAGATTCTGAGTGAGTAAGTGTGTCTTTGGGTTTTATAGTAGGAGAAAGTTGTGCAGGTGAGTGCACAGAGGCCTAGTAGTCCACAGCTGAGTGCGCAGACCCCTACAACTGAGTCCGCAGGGTGGATTCGAGTCTGTAACCGAGGAAGGGATAAATAAACAGAAGTTTGATATCAATTTTTGTATTTGTTCTTGGATTAATGCATGTTTGATATAAATTGCAAATATTCTGTTTATTTATTGCGTGCACCTGTATGAATGATTTATGTTTTTAAGTATAACTTAAATCACGCAAGTAGGCTAAAATAATCAACTAACACTATAATATCAGTGAATTATTGGGTAATCACATAGAACCACAGTGTTCAGCCCTTGAGTAGGGCTATACGAAGGTAGAATCTCAGGCTGCAAGGTAGGGGAAAGTGCGCATAGCGACGTGCGCACAAGGTCAAACCATGAACCACTTAACTTCATCAGACATCTCCAAGGTGCGGAAACCTGGTTCTAGCACCCCCCATACTACTTTAGGTGAGACCTTAGTCCGTGCTCCACGGACTGTTGCCAAAAGGGCCAATAATACCTGGATTTGTTTGGCTAAATCATCTCTGAACCTGGGTCAGGCCCCAATAAGACAACAACCACTACAGGAAAAAATGTCATTGGTGAGGGTCATGCTTGTGATGGACCTTTAAGGTCCTTCACCAATGTCGCATATTGTGACAGTCTTTAAGAAAATGTTGTTGTAACTGTATATAGTGATGGTCCTTTACGGTTTGTCACCAAAGCCATTTTCAATGACACTTTTGGTGAGGGTCGTTAAATGCCCGTCATTAATTCTCCCTTTGGTGACACTTTTGGTGAGGTTCGTTAAAGGCCCATCACTAATTCTCTCTTTGGTGACACTTCTAGTGACAGTCACCAATGATCTCTTTGGTTACTTTTGGTGACGGTCAATAAATGTTTGTCATCATTTATCATTCCGATGAATTTTTAATGATGCTTCATGCTTGTGATGGACCTTTAAGGTCCATCACCAATGTCGCATATGCTGATGGTCTTTAAAAAATCATTGTTTTAAGTGTATATAGTGATGCTACTTTAATGTTTGTCACCAAAGCCATTTTCAATGACACTTTTGGTGAGGGTCGTTAAATTCCCATCACTAATTCTCTCTTTGGTGGCACTTCGAGTGACAATATTTTATTGACCCTCACCAATGCTCTTTTTTGTTACTTTTGGTGACGATAAAAAAATGTTCGTCATCATTGATCATTCCAATGAGTTTTTGATGATGCTATGTACTTGTTACTATATTTTTTGTCAAAATATAATGACTTAAGACCATTATTGTGGAGTCTTTTTCATTATGTGTCCAAGGTCATAGTGGTTATAATAGCCAGTCAATTTGTTAAGAAGTAATTAGTGCGCATCATTTCCCTCAAGTCATAAGAATATAGTCTTCCTATGAGTAAACACATGATTAATCTCTATTAGGTTTATTATTTAGCAAATTTCCTTTAAATAAAGTTCCACTAGTTTGTGTTGGAACTATGTTATTTAATACATAATCAAGCTCTGTCAATTCTATTAGTGAGAGACACCTAGCACTCCTCAACACTCATGGCACACCTTAACATGATTTGGAATAATACACTAACATTCCTTGGCACCTCGCATATCTTGGAACATCTTTGTACCTCAAACATTTTTGTACCTAGAACATCTTGCCATGAGTACGGTGCCAAAGCACATGTTGGCATGCCATAGCATAGCATAGCACTCCCATATCATGTGTTGGAATTCCCTGTAGTCCCTAGCATGCCCTAGAACTCCTTGGCATAATATTGCATTCACAAAAATTAGCACTTGGCACACGTTGGCACTTGGAATATATTGGAACATATTATTAGTGTGCCTAGCATGCCCCTTTTGAAAAAGATAAGGTCCCAACTTATTAACCCTCTTATCTGTTCATTTCGTTTCATTTTAGCTTGGCTATTCCTTTTGTTGCCTTGAAACTCCTTGACGCATATTGGCATACTATGGCACCCTACACAACCTAGTATGTCTTAGCACCTGGAATGCCTTGGCACTATTTGGCACATGTTAGGACACCACAAAACTACTTAGCACACTCTAGCACTTCCTGACATTCCCTGATATTCCTTGGCATGCCTTACTTGTTCTTAGCATACCTTGTCGCTCACTCTTTGGCATGACAACTAGTATTGATCGACACTCCCCAACACACCCTCATATTCATTCACTTCCATGCATTTTGATCTAGTTCTCCCTTATGTTTTCCTAGTACTTCCTAACACTCCTCAGCATGCATTGGCACTCTCTAGCACAGCTTAGCACTCATAAGTGAAGAATGAAACTTGTAACCAATGTTACCAGACTCGGAATAGAAAATAAATCGGCTAGGCAAAAGAGCTAAGATTTTTAATCAGATTGTGGGAAAATCAAGGAAAAATCAGGAAACAATCGTGAAAAGATCAGCAAATTCAATAAATGAAAATATACACATATATTGAATTAAAAAAAAAAACATTTTTCCATCATATTCAGTAAATCCATGTCCAAACAATTCATAATATCAATATATGTCCAAAACATCATGATAAGCATCTCATATATGTTATGAGTCCAAACATGATCCAAAGTACTCAGTCATGACTCCTAACTAGTGACTACATAGAACTAGAAGCAACTGCTTCTAAAAGTTTACAAACAACTGCATACTAATTAAAACAAATTAGTAACTAATAGTCTAAGACTCCTAAGAGTGAGAACTAGAAGCGATTCCTCCCACTCCTCCACTTGCTTGACTCTCAAATCTATTCAAATCATGTAGGCTAAAAATAGGAGCCTCCACTAATTGGACCCAATCCGCTGCATTTGTAGTTTGAAAATTTATCTCTTCAAGGTCTATTGGTGAATGATCCAAACCTATCATTATCATGAGACATTGAAATGTGAATTTAAGTTTGACTTTGAACTCTAAAGTTTAAACTTTAAATTCCAAATCAGATTAATATGAAACCTTCATATTCAATCTCTCACCTAGTATTTTCTTGTTGTGAAGTTGTAGATTGTAATGGAAAAATACAAGGTCATTTTAGTGCTTTTGTGTCAAATGGTTTCACTTCTTAGAATGTATTTTCTCAAACATGCTCCATTTTCACTCACAACTTGAAGCACTGCATGCTTGGTTTAAGATTCGAATGGCAAATCTCTTCAAATCTGGTGTATCACTACAAACGTTTTTCCACCAAATACCTAGCAAGTTGCAAGGGTTCATGAGTAGATGTACTAAATACTAAATAGTAAAAACTTAAAAAGACAAAAAAAATTAATAAAACATTTAACATACAAAATAAATTTTAAACAAATTTAATGAACTGATAAAGCCTTCAAGCCTCAAAGGGTACCTAGAAGCACCTTAGACCTTTCTCATATAACACTGGTATAGGAAAATAATTTAGGTGGTGCTCTATAATCCTATAGATGGGAAAATACACCACTTTGAAATTTTGGATCAGGGAATCACCTTTCCATGCATCTCATAAGTCCTCTGTGAACCTCCCCATTCTCCTTAAGTTTGCTCTTATCATAAAAATACTATGTGTTTAATAAGTACCTAGCAGCATGTAAGGGGAATGTAATTTCCTATCCCAATGTGCATCAATAATGTCCCAACGAGGCATATACTTTGCCTCCTCATCCCCATATCTTCTTTTGATGGCCTCCTTTGCTAGATCCATCACCTCATAAATGTAACCCATAGCGTGTCTGTCACCATCAACCATCCCGAAATTTCAATCCTTCAAATTTAAATTAATATGAAACATTGAAAATAAAAAGAAGCTTGAAATGAAATTTAAAACATGAAAATGTTAAAAGACTTGAAGTACCTGATAACACTAACAAGGTACTCCATCATAGCAATAATCTCTTCGGCATCTTTCTAGAAACTATCGTTAAACAAAACTGAAAAAAAATTCAATGCCTTCAACGGTCTTGGAATGTTTAGATGCCATCCACTCGGGTCCCAAGAACATCCTCTTCAGATTTATCTTTTGCTCGACTACAAATTGCAAAGATATGAAATTTGTTGCAAATCTAGTCACTACAGGTCGAACAGTTTCTTTACCTTCAGTGTATTTTATCATGGTGTTTAGGATAATAATGTGGTTGTATAGGTATTTGGTTGTGTATTTTTCCTTCTCCACAACCTCATGTATCCAATGAAACTTACCAATGTCCTCAAGAATTAAATCTATAAAATTGGAAACACAATAGACCCAAAAAATAGTGGGGTACCTAATCTCAAAAAGTCTACCAGCAACGATATAATTAGCTGCATTGTCGGTGACAATTTGTACAATATGTTCTTCTCCCACTTCTCGAACGACTTCCTCCATCATTTTACAAATAAGTTGTGCAATATTAACCTTGTCTGAGGCATCCACCAATTTGAGAAACATTGTACCAACTGGACAAGATACAAGGAAATTTATTAAAGTTCTATTCCTTTGATCTGTCCATCCATCACTCATGATTGTGCACCTTTTTTCTACCCATGACGAACGAAACTCAGATAGCACAAGCATGGCATATTCAACACTTTCTAATAGAAAATGCATCCTAATGCTCTCTAATTAAGGAGCTTTGAACCCTGGACATGTAACAACAACTACATCAATCATAGCTTTCCAATAAGGACTTATGGCACAGTGGAAAGGTATGTTATAATAATACCAAAAGCTAGCAATGGCCTTCCTTACCTGACTATGGATATGTTTTTTCCAACCAGTGGTATCCAAGGTAGGTTGCGAACGGGGTTTTGTGCAGGGAGAAAAAAGGTGTTTATGTTTCCACCTCCAATGTTGAATGCAGGAGGATTCATTTGGCCTTGAGTTTGACTTGGACTTGGAGGCATGTGTGGGAAACATGGGAACTGCATTGAGGATTCAACAGAGGGAGATGAAAATGGGGTAGTGGAAGAAAAATTGTCTACTCCAGGAGTTCCTATTTCTTTTTTTTCCTTTTCTTTCTTTGCATTATACTGACTCAACATATCAATGGCCAAGGTTGCTTGGTGTTTGACATTTTTGTCAATGTTTTTTTAGAGACCTATATCATGGTCGCGTATTTGTGCAAGGTGGTACTTGAATGTATAAATGCCTCCACTACATTTTGCTTTGAAAAATTTAAAAAGGAGCTTAGGGTCTCCAAGAATCTTATCACAATAAGCCCAAGCAAAGACCTTCTTCCTCAACATTGTTGTTGTTTTGGACTTGTGTTTAAATATGGCTTCTTTTTATATTTGGAGTTGTGCCTTCTATTTAGTTTGGCTCCTGTAAAATAAAATTAAAAATTCCATATATAACTTTCCAAAAAAGAGGGTTGGTTTTAAAGGATATGAGGTTTTTTTAAGGATCAAAGAGGAGTCTGTCTAGCAACACAAGCATATTTCGAACTAATATATCATTATGACCTTGAAACATAATTAGGTATATATGAGGAAATGATACCTAAAGGATATATTATCAACATATATTGCATTGTAATCTTGAATTTGCAAGTTCGTTTAGCATAAGACAACTGAACCAATACATCAATAACAGATTCTAGAAGAACAAAAATATCCAAAGTTGTGAATGCATGGATAAAGCCTTTTAAGTTGGTAATACATCGACCAAGAAAGGAATTCTTGATGACTTGGTTGCTGGTTGGTATGAAACCATTTCTTAGTGCATTTTTTAAATCTATTCAAGCCCCATTTATAGGGTTGAAAAGTCATAAGCCAAGGAATACGCCGAACATTCGATTGTTGAACAGTGAAACTTGAAACTTGCCATTGAAAATGACATTGAAACTTCAATATAGTAATATACCTATTATTTAAGCCCAGTGCCAATGTACCTCGAATGTTGAATAGTGAAGTGGCTAAGCCTAAAGGTAACACACGCTAAAGGTGACGCGCGACCACCCGAGGGTCATTATGGAGTATGGATAGAGCACACATTGGCAACTGCCATATATGGAGTCTAGACATGGGCTCACCTTGGCGGTTTCCTGATATTGAGTCTGGACTATGTAATAGTGACTAGTGATTGATTACTGAAGGTCTCGACATATGAGTTTTGGGCCTGAGAAATGAGAAATAAATTTTGGAATGATTCACGTTTCGTTTTTAGCAATGCGTCATACCTAAACTTGAAAAACTTGCATTGACCATGAGTTAAACTTGGAAAACATGAATTTGACTCACAAATATTTAGATTGGATCGTTTTGAGACTGAGTAGATTTTGACTCGTGATTAATCGTGGTTGATCGACGAGTCCTGTTTCACTACTTGTAACTGAAATATGAACTAAAAATAGGAGATCTTACAATTGAAACTAATTGTGAATTTTCTAAACTGAAATTGGCCCATCAACATTGTTTCTATTTCCGGCTGGGCACATCCACAGAAGAGTTTAATTTTAAATTAGGTTCATGCAAAAAATATTTTATGGAAGATGTTTCTTTTATGTCGAGGAAGACATAGTAATATTTTTTTATTAAATTTTAACAACAATAGTATCTACTCTATATCTCTTGTATCTCATTATTTTTATCTCCTGTAACTCATATAGAAAGTGGGGTAATAATGGAGATGTAGCATCAAGCTCCACTCCTTTTAATCCAAAGTTCTACATGCAAACCTCTTTTTCACTTGCGTCGCAAAGCCTTCGTTGTAGAGTCTAGAGTTAACACCTACCTTTGCATGACAAAAGCTACACATACCTTTTGACTTGGTTTTTTCACCTTTTGTCCATTCTTTGTTTGGATTCTAGGACAACAAGCTCCACATACTCTTTTTCCATAGTTCTATGTCAGTGTAACTTTGCACATTTTCTTTTCTTCAACCAATAGCAAAAGCATTTGTGAGCTTCTTTCAAGGCATGAATACATGCTTCAATCATGGTAATTAACAACGTTTCTAAAGAAAAAAATAACCATGGAGTTATCCTTTTCCATTTAAAATATGTTAAGATTCTATTGAGAGTTTTTTAGAGATAATTATTTATTGGCCCTCTACTTTTCCCTTTTCCTTAATATAAATTGCATCTCTTATTACATTTCTAATCAAGAAATTTACATCAAATACTAGATGAAAGGGCCAAGGACTTTTCATAAATGCTTCCTTTTCCAGTAGAAGAATAAATTGTCAACATGTCAGCTTGGCTCCAATTTCTTGGGAATTAATAATTGTTTTGAAAAATGACTACTCTTGTTTGAATCTAGAACTATGTTTAAGCTTTGAAAATGAATTTTCCTCCAAATTGATCTTGGAAATATCCTTATTAAAGGCTTCTCTATATCTCCTCCACTAGAATAAATGGCTTGTATGTTGAAAAGTATAACAGAGCTCCCTTCTGAAAAGCTTGATCATCCCATTGTCACCAAGAGCTCCTCCTTTTCCCCAAATTGGACCCAAAACAACATTGAGTACTTAATTATGATCTAACCTGAGAAATTTTGACTGAGACTGCAACTCAAGAGCTATTAAATTTAATGTGTGCTAATATAATTCGTCATTCTTTCATTGAATAAGTATATTGATTTTGAATTTTTCATTTGTGCTTGTAGTATGTGGTACTGACCTTGTTTCACCTGAAAGGGTTTTTATTCTTGGACTATGACAATGGAAGTAAGATTTATGCCTTTTGTAGTATTTTTACCCCATCATCATTTTTGCAAGATGTATGTCCTATGTGGAAAGAAATAACCATTTAGTTATTACCTCCTAAACTAGAGCATTGTTTCTTTTATTAGGTTCCATGTAATGTCCTCTACAAATTGAGGATGAATGGGACGTAATATCCTATACATCCCCATCGACTATAGTTCTCCATAAAGTGGAAAAAACCCCAAAATACCCATTTTTGGGAAATTTTCGGGGAAACAGGGCTTAAAAAACCAAAAATTGGGGTTTGGAGTAAGGTTTACTCAATCATTTAAGAATATGAAACCCCTCTGGAAAATTTGTAAGTAAAGAAGGATTGAATTGATTTTGGATCACAAAGTATGGATTAATTCATTTGTTCTTGAGCATTAGGTCTAATAGTTTTTGACCCCTTCTATCTCTTGTCAATTTTGGTGGTGAAATATTCCACCCTAGTTGACATTCCCTTATTATCTCGTTGTTTGAGCACAAGGGTATTTGGTTGGTCAGTGAATTATGTTGGATATTGGTCTCTTGTCTTTTTCTGAGCATAAGATTTCTGTTAAAGGTGAATGAATTTGGAGGATAGTGCATGATAGATTAGTTCTATTTGGCATACACCTCTCTTGAATGAAGAAACAAAGTTTCTGAGTCCTTAATAGCTTGTTCTGGGAAAAGCACTTACCTTAGGCAGTGGATTCGTTTCTGGAACCTGGACTAGCGAAACTATTTGCTTTATTCAGTTTTTGCATGCACAGTTAAAAGGAGCACTTCCCTAGTTATTAATTCTCATCCTTAGCTAAGGAAGCATGTTTGCATATCTCATATCATATTCACTAGCGGCAGACTTTAATTTCCTTGTCTATGCATGCAAGGAAGGTGCATTAGGATTAGGAGTTAAGAAAGTTGAGACATTGTTGTACATGTTTCCAGATTCATTGTACCTTTTAGAATAAAGGAAACGTGAATAGTAATGTTTGAAATTTTTATTTATTTCTTGTTTCAAAGAGTAATAAATAGTGATGTGATTTTAGTTTCAAATCTGTGTACTTGTTGTTACTTTCTTCAGTGGCATGTGCTTCCCTATTCAGAACAATTGGTTTTTCTGCAGTATCTAGCCTCCAAAGCTTCTTCAATACAAACTGAATATCAAATCATGCCCTCGTACTCCAAATCAACTAAGGCATCACCCTAGAGAAGTTCCAAAGTAGACCAATGAGCCTTGAGAGGCCAACTCCAACCCTTTGTCACTATACAAGTGCTGACACCACTGCTACAAAAATTATTCTGAAGTGTTGCATCCTACACCAATTCCTAAGATGGATGCCCAAAGGTGTTCTAGAATGAGGCTTAACCTTCATTAACACATTTAAGACTTTTCAAAGGATCGGTCCCCTTAAACCATACCAATTTTTAGACTTTCACAATTTGGCCATGTTCCTATCAATTTATATTTTATATTAAAAATTCAGTCCTATTTTACATGTTTATTAAATTTAGGAACAATTGTAGGTCAGCTCCAACAAAATGTCAACAAATTTGTGGGTTATGTTTGCATTTCTCCAAATACTATCACACATCTTCCTTTTTAGATCTTGATTGGTTGAACAAAAGGTTCGTTGCCTGTGTAATTTTGTCCCATATGTCCACATCAGCACTCATAGATAACAATATTCTTAATTCCTCATCTATGTGCACATTAAGGTCCCTTTTGGTTGCTATTTTTGATGGAGAAACCTCTAATAGTACACCTTTTACCATAGAGATGTTGTTGTTGGATAGAAATCTCCAAAGGAGTCTTACACTAGATATATAAATGGCTATTGTATATCACAATAATAACCATTAACATATGAAGATGTGCAGACCCTAAACTATGTGCATTCAACCCATTACTTTTTCTTTCATGGATGATTTTGTTCTGCATAGTAGATGTGTTGTGGAACTTGAGTGTGTTCACATAAAAACTTCTAAGGCCAAACCCGTATTCTCATGTGTCATGGAAATTCAACATATGCCTTTTTCACCTAAGAACTACTTGTAACTCATCTTAGGGTACTCATGTACAATATCACTCATCTCACCTAACAACTTACCAAGAAAAGGCTCATCACACCCAACCTTGGTCTAAAACAATTAAGCAACACAATTTACATCTTGGCATGCCATAGCACCTGACATGTCTTAGAATGCCTTGGCACTATGTGGCATGTGTTAACATCCCCTACATTCCTTGTCATGCTTTGACACTCCCTAGCACACTGTGGCACTTCCTGACATGCCTTGGTAGTTTAGCATACCTTGGCATTCCCTAGCATATAACCTTGTCACTCCCTCCTTAAAACACCTAGAACTCATTGAACCTCCCTCTCATGCACTCTTATTCGTTAATTTCCATTCATTTTGAACTAGTGCTTCCTTATGTTTCCTTGACACCCCTTAACACTCCCTAGTTCACCCTAGCACTTGACACATCTTGGCCTATTGCCTTAACACTCCAGCATTCCTTCCCACTACATAGTATACCTTGTCACTCTCTCCTTAGCACACCTAGACATCACTGACAATCTTGGTCACAAACTCTTATTCATTCATTTTCATGCATTTTTACCTAGTTCTCCCTTGTGTTTCGCTAGCACTCCTTATCACTTCTTGACACACATTGTTACACCCTAGCACCTATGACATCTTGGAATGTCTCCCTAGCCTCTAGCATGCCTTAACATTGCCTAGCATACCTTGTCAATTTGTCCTTAGCACACCTAGAACTCACTGAAACTTCTAATCACAAAATCTTATTTGTTAATTTCCATTCATTTTGACATAGTTCTCCCTTGTGTTTCCCTGGAACTCCCAGCTAACACTTCCTTACACACGTTGCCACATCTTGGCCGCATGTTGCCCTAGAACTCTACCATTCCTTAGCATTGCCAAGCATGACTTGTAACTCCCTTTAACACACTTGGAACTCACTAACAATCCATGCCACACACTCTTATTCCTTCATTTCCATGCATTATGACCTAGTGCTCCCTTGTGTTTCCCTAACACTCCTTGACACTCCTTGGCACACATTGGGAGACCCTAGAACTTGTCACATGTTAGTAGGATTTCCTAGCACTCTATAGTCTATTGGCACTGCTTATCATACATTGTCACTCCCTCCTTAGCACACCTATAACTTGTTAACACTTCGTATCACACTTGCACATCCATTCATTTACACGTAATTGAAATGAGTCCTTCCTTGTGTTTCCTTGGCAATCCCTAACATGTGTTGGCGCCACATCCTAGAACCTAGCACACATTGGCATGCCTTAGCACTTCGCATGTCCTAACATTCCTAACATTCCTTGGAACTTTATAACATGTGCTAGCACTTCCTGAAATTCCCTGCACACATTGGCACTCCCTAGTTTTCATGCCCTCATAGATAACCTTACTTTTTTTGTGACTTGGGAACCCAACCAAGTCATTGAAAAAATAATGTTGTTCCTAGACCAAAGTCTCCCTTTGTCTCAATATTCTTTTTCCATCCTCTTATCACAATATTAGGCTTTCCTCCAACAAGTCCTAATATGAAATTCTCCTAACACACTTCATCCATGGGATACCTAGAATTCAGTAACACTCCCTAGCATAATCTCTTATTCATTCATTTCCATGCACTTTGACCTAGTTCTCCCTTATGATTCCGTGACACTCTCAAACACTCCTTAACATGCATTGATACTATCTGGCATATGTCAGCATGCCTTTTCATTCCTTGGCATGCCATGGCACTCCTTAATTATCATTCCCTCATAACTACCCTTATTTTCTTTTAGACTTAGGAACCCAACCAACAACTTTACCAAGTTACATTTACTACAACTAGACTATGCCTTGTTACCCTAATGGACTATAAATAATCTTAGGCTTCTCATGTCTAATATTAGCTCATCCCACTTAAAAATTTACCAAGTCAAGGCTCACATCCAACAGTGCCCATAAAACAACTAAGCAACATAGTTTACATCTTCACATGCCATAACATTTGGCATGTATAACAATCCATTGGCACTACATGGCACACATTATCATCCCCTACATTCCTTGGAATTATTTTCCACTCCCTAATAGACCCTACCACTCCCTAACATGCCCTGACGCTCTAGCATGCCTTGACACTGCCTAGCATATACCCTTGTCACTCCCTCCTTAACACAATTGGAACTTGATTACATTCCCTATCACGCACTCTTATATATTCATTTCAATGCAATCTGAACTAGTTCTCCCTTGTGTTCTCATGGCACTCCCTGATACACATTGGCACATCCTAGGACTTGGCACATCTTGGCATGTCACCATGCCACTCTAGCATTCCTTGGAAAGACCTAGCATACCTTGCAGTCACTCCGTCCTTAGCACACCTAGAATTCATTGACAATCCCTATCATGCACTCTTATTCATTCATTTCCATGCATTTGAAACTAGTGCTCCCTTATTTTTCCCTGATACTCCATAACTCTCCCTGGCATGCATTGGCACACCTTAGCACCTAGCACATCTTTTCATGTTTCCCTGGCCTCTAGAATGCCTTAGCACTGCCTAGCATACCTTGTCACTCCCTCCTTACCACACCCTCAAATCACCGACACTTCCTATCACAAACTCTTAATTTTTCATTTTCATGCATTATTTTCACCTAGTGCTCCCTTTTGTTTCCCTAACACTCTCTAACAATTCCTAGCACTATTTGGCACACCTTGGCACCTAGCACATATTGGCTGCATGTCGTTCTGGCATGCTAGAATGACTTAGTGATGCTTAGCATACCATGTCACTCCCCTCTTACCACACCTAGAACTCATTGACACTCCCTGTCACACACTCTTATTCATTCATTGCCATGCATTTTGACCTAGTGCTCCCTTGTGTTTCCATAGCACTCACTAACACTCACCACACATTGACACACCTAACTGCAATGAATTTCACTAACAGTCAATCAAAAAACCCTTCCAGATTCTAGCTAGTTACTTGTTCTTCACTAAGATATTAGGGTTAAGTTTATTGTATAGTGTTCAGTGTGAAAATATTACTAGGTTTTTTTATCACATAGAGTAATTATGATTTTCCCCTTGTACACAAGGATAACTGAGAAGTGTTTCCCATAATCATGCAAGTGGAACTTCAACATGTACATTAGGGTAACCACAAAATATTTATCATATTTACACAAAGTAAGGCGATAGGAAAATATTTACATTATATATGTGAATGTACTAAGATCATGACCATTAGCATCATATCTACATATTTACCACAAGACGAGGGTCATTACAACCCGTTAGAAATAGCCATAAGGCGTTCCTCTTTTGCAGCTCTTTGACCACAAGGGTTTAATTAAAAAACACATAGTTCCTTTAAAAATTTGTAGGTTGAGGCAGCCACTTCAAGCCCTTGAACTTAAAGATAATCAAATATTTGCAATTTGTTACAACAAGAAGTCCATTATGCACACTCCTCATCTTAGAGTTGGGTAGAGAGGGAGAATACTTGATTGATGCCAACCTTGTAAATGAAAAACTTTGCCTACTCATTGGTTGGACACTCCACCACTAGTTGACACCACTAACGCACACCAAAAGTCCAGGATACCCATAATACGTGCCCTACACCCAAGGGCTTAGACTACACCTCCATAAAATATACCTTCAACTTTAGATGTCCCAAAATAGTAATATCCTAACCCTAGCCTATTTGTTAGATTTTTGTAACCTTCTCCTTAAATAACATTTGTTTTCAACTATTTAATCCACTTACCATAGACTCTCTCTTGTTTTCACCCACCTAGTATACAAGAACACTTATGTTTTTAATACAACCAAGTTAAGAGGGCATGTTTCTTTCTTGCACTTAAATGTTTTCAATACAACCAAGTTAAGAGCACGTGTTTCCTTTTAAAATTCCAAAAGTATAACATGTCTATCTCTATAAACTGACAACAAAATCATTGCATAAAAAAGGTAAGCTTAAAATTAAATTAAAATTAGATTATTATTATTATTCTGATAAATACACCAAATATGGAAAAATTGTTTTCAAAGACAACCATAAAAAAGTGTTAGTTTATCAAATACAAATACAAACTTACTAAGCCAGCCTAGATCCATCTTAACCCAGATCTATCAAGCGCTGAGAGGGATCCAATCTCTCGATGTGCAAACCTCTTTTTTGGTGCTTGATAGATCCAGGTTAAGATGGATCTAGGCTGGTTATATAATACTATATAACATCTATATTTGTAAGTATGTGTGTCTTTCTTACTCTCTCTCTATATCTCACCCCCAAGCATATACACTCTCTCTCCATATCTATCTCTCTCTCCCTCCTTCTTCCTCTCTGCCTCTCTCTATTCTCTCTATCTCTCCTCTCTCCATCACTCCCTTGTCACTCCCTCTCTCTCTACCTTTCTCCCTCTATGTCTTTCCTCTTCTTTCCGTCTCTCTCTCCCTCTAACTTCATCTATCTCTCCTCTCTCTTAGTCTTCTCTCTCCCTTTATCTCTCACCTCCCTCTGTGCCCCCCCATCACTCTCTCTCACTTCCCCCTCCATCTTTGTGCCTCCCGCTCTCCCTCTTTCCCTTATCTCCCTATCTTTATCCCCATCTATTCTCTCTCTCCCCTCTTCTCTTCTCTCCCTCTCTCTCTATCCATCTATCCCTTGTCATTCCCTCTCTCTCTCCACCTCTATCCACCTATGCCTTAGTCTTGTCCTCCCTCTCTCTCCACTTGTATATCCCTATGTCTTAGTTCTTTCCTCCCTCTCTCTCCCCTCCAACTCCATATCTGTCTCTCCCACTTTCTTCTTCTCTCTCTCCCCTCTCTCTCCTCCTACCTCCTTCTCTCTATCTCTCCCCACCACTCTCTCACTCTCTATCTCTCTCTCTCTCCATCTTTGTCACTATCTCCCTCCCCCTCTATTCCCTTCACTTTGCTTTCTATCATCACTTGGATCCTTAGTTAAGATAGATCTATGTTGGTTATTACTAATATTTGCATCATATAAATTTCACATCATTAAATACAAAAGTATTCTCATTTTTTATTTTATTAAAACTTTAATTTGATTGATATGGGAATAATTTTAGTAGTCACCAAGATAGAGGGTTTAGATATATCTCAAAACTAATTACAACCCTTTTCCTATTAGCTTCAAATAAAAAATGTTATAAAATTAAATTAAATTAAAATATTTTTATTGTGAAAGAAGTTATGGTTTTTGGGCATGTGGTATTGATAAGGCATGATATTGGCCCATGATATTGTAAGAAAGCCTATTTACAAGTTAATAATATCCATGGTAAAGTGGGGGTGAATATTGATGGTTAAGAATCTTGTCATATTGTTATAAAATATTTAGATTGTGAAATAAGATATGATTTTTTGGAATGTGGTATTGATAAGCCATGGTATTAGCCCATGCTATTGTAACAAAGCCTATTCCCAAGTTCATAATATCAATGAAAAATAGGGGGTGAATATCCATGATTAAGAATCCTATCATATTCTTATAAAATATTTTAATTTTGAAATAAGTTATGTTTTTAGGCATGTGATATTGATAAGCCATGGTATTGGCGCATGGTATTGTAATAAAGTCTATTTCCAAGTTAATAATATCCATGGTAAAGTGAGGATGAATATCCATGGTTAAGAATATTTTTCATATTGTTATAAAATATTTTGATTGTGAAATAAGTTATGTCTTTAGAGCATGTGGTATTGATAAGACATAGTATTGGCCCATGGTATTATAAAAAACCCAATTTTTTACAAGTTAATAATATCCACTGTAAAGTGGGGGATGAATATCCATGCTTAAGAATCTTGTCATATTGTTATAAAATATTTTGGTTGTGAAATAAGTTATGGTTTCCGAGCTTGAGGTATTGATAAGTTGTGGTATTGGCTCATGGTATAGTAACAAAACTTATTCACAAGTTAATAACAAAATCAAAATATAACAAATTGAATTGAATTATTTTTATTATTAATTGAGCCAACATTTAGATTTTTGCACTCATCCCCATAGTTTTCACTTTTATTATTATTATTATTATTATTATTCTTTAACTAAGCCCATATTTAGAATTGTTTAGACACTAACATTACACCTACACATCTACTCTATACTCTATAAATATTGTATTTATTGTTTTTAGGGAGGGAAATATTAACATTTTTGAAAAAATTCAGCCTTAATTATGATGTAAAAAATCCCTCCTAATTCCAATCTTCATTTACTTTCTAAAACAAGTACTATATTTTCACTTTTCATAGGGTGGAGGGAAAACTAGTAGATATTTTCACTTTTAACAGGGCGGGAGGGAAAACAAGATTGAAGAGAGTTGTCAATTAAATTTTCACTTTTCATAAGGCAGAGGGAGGGGAAAGTGGTAGCATATTTTCACTTTTCACAGGGCAGGAGGGAAGACGAGATTGAAGAGAGTTGTGAATTAGGGTTTCACCAGTAGCAGATTGATATCAAACCCCACCATTAGATCTTCAATCCATTAATGGTGCCGAGGTATGTTTCATTTCTAACCTCGCTGCATTTACACCCCAGTTTTAGTCTTCTTCCACACAGGGAGGAGTACACACACCTCAGATCTCTGGTTCAAAATTCACTATTTTTTTGATCCTTACTTTTAAGTTTACGAGTAGCATATTTTCACTTTTCACATGATGAGAGGGAAAACAAGATTGAAGAGAGTTGTGAATTAAGGTTTTACGAGTAGCAGACTAATATCGAACCCCACCATTGGATCTTCAATCCATTAATGGCACCCAAGTATGTTTCATTTCTAACCTCGATGCATTTCGACCCCACTTTTAGTCTTCTTCCACACAGGGAGGACTGGTTCAAAATTCACTATTTTTTTCATCCTTTCTTTTAATATTAAGAGTAGCATATTTTCTCTTTTCACACGGCGGGAGAGAAAATGAGATTGAAGAGTGCTTTGAATTAAGTTCTTACTAGTAGCAGACTGATATCGAACCCCACCATTGGATCTTCAATCCATTAATGGCCCCCAGGTATGTTTCATTTCTAACCTCGCTGCATTTCCACCCCACTTTTAGTCTTGTTCCACACAGGGAGTAGTACACACACCTCAGATCCCCCACCATTGAATCTTCAACCCATTAATGGCACCAGTGTGTGTTTCATTTCTAACCTCATTGCATTTACACCCAACTTTTAGTCTTCTTCCACGCAAGGAGGAGTACACACACCTCAGATCTCTGGTTCAAAATTCACTATTTTTTTCATTCTTTCTTTTAAGTTTACTAGTAGCATATTTTGACTTTTCACATGGAAGGAAGGAAAATGAGATTGAAGAGAGTTGTGAGTTAAGGTTTTACCTCTTCAATCCATTAATGGCACCCAAGTATGTTTCATTTCTAACCTTGTTGCATTTCCACCCCACTTTTAGTCTTCTTCCACACAGGGAGGAGTACACACACCTCAGATCCCCCACCATTGAATCTTCAATCCATTAATGGCACCCATGTATGTTTTATTTCTAACCTCATTGCATTTACACCCACCTTTTAGTCTTCTTCCACACAGGGAGGAGTACACACACCTCAGATCTCTAGTTCAAAATTCGCTATTTTTTCATACTTGCTTTTAAGTTTACAAGTAACATATTTTCACTTTTCACATGGCGGGAGAGAGAAAGAGATTTAAGAGAGTTTTGAGTTAAGGTTTTACCTCTTCAATCCATTAATGGCGCCCAGGTATGTTTCATTTCTAACCTCGCTACATTTCCACCCCACTTTTAGTCTTCGTCCACGAAAGGAGGACTAGTTCAAAATTCACTAGTTATTTCATCCTTTCTTTTAAGTTTAAGAGTAACATATTTCCACTTTTCATAGGGTGGGAGGGAAAACGAGGGAACATAGGTAAAATCATGTGTATTTTACCTTCTTTCATGGTTTATCTCTATAGAGTTGATTTTACTAGGTGTACATTGTATGCATCTCAAAATTTCTCTTTAGGAAATCCTATTTTTATTCTTTCGAAGACAAACTCTCTGGCGAATCCCAATGGATGTTTCACAACATTCATGGATTGCATCCCTGGTAAACCCATTGGAATTGACTAGTTTACCTCACCCAAGGGATTTTAAATAGGGCACTTGCCAGCACAGAACTAGGCAAATACCCAGTAACATTAATGACATTCGGTTGGGCTAACCCCTTGGGCTCAATAAATCATAATGAACTACACTATTTTCCATATTAACATATTTATCCTATTTAACATTTTGTTAAAGTAACGATAATAATCCAAGCCTGTTCCTATTTTTATGTTGGTTTTTAATTCCTTCTTTCGTGTGGTGACAACTTTATATCATTGTATAGATGTTTATTTTTGTCAGAGTATATGTTGAAAAGTAGATGCACTCTTACATTCTACCTTATCTGTTGTGTATTGATGGAGTTCAGTTTCATTAGTTGTGACCAATGAACTGTGTCAAGCATGTATACAAGGATTCTTGTATCACTATTCATAAACTAAACATTGTCCTTAAACAGGCAAAGTAGTTTCTTAATGCTACATGTTTGTATCTTAGGGAACTTTCAATCCTAATAAATGATGTGAATTTTAAGTGTTTCCACAATCCAAATATCAGGTTTTGTGAATTCAATCATATACGGTCCTGGAAAAGCGAAGTGAAATTTAATTATTTAAAATCTTAAGTTCTATGAATTCACTCATATTTGGTGTTGGAATCTTTTCAGCAAAGAGGAAGAATTTTTTTTAGTTGCATTCAAATTTTCCAAAAACAATACTAAAATTTTCCCTGAAATGGCTTTGGGATTGAAAATTTTGTAAATATTTTTAGGGAAACAACCCAAAATACTTTTCCAGATTAGAGTTTTATTACACTAGGTACTGAAAGAGTCTTCTACTTTCTGCTGCAAATGTCTGATAGAGTATTCCCAGAAACTGATCAGAAAATTAGGTAGATGCATTGGACAGACTAAATAATTTTTAATGAATAATTGCTTAACATAAATGATATATTAGGTTGCATAAATATATAACTTAGAAGCATGAAATGAAGAAGAAATCTTAACGATATTGACATATTCTTAATTGAGTTGAATGAGACGAGGTATAGCTTTGACTAGAGAGTGTTGAAAATGGCATAATTTTTTTCTAGTTGGATAGATTTAGAACTAAAAATGAGCAATTTTCTTGCTTGCATAACTTGGGAAGATTTTTGTATCTCAAGTCTCAACCTTATTGAATA
>APFE031485555.1:101450-150693 GCA_000404065.3 Pinus taeda
ACCCAATAGATTAGAATCATCACAAGGAGAACTCCATTATTGTTTCGAAAGAACCTGCAATCGACTTGTACCATGCTATTTAATCTTTTCTGTATTTATTCGCATCCTTAGTCTGTGACATAAATATGCAACAAGCTACCTTGCATTTTCTATACGAACACTCCTAAAAAATAATAAAGTATGCCCAAATCTATCATTTCAAATGATCTATGTAGCTCATCTTTTGGTTTTTCAATTATCGAAGTTATTACCTATATTGATGAGAACTTCTACAACCGATACCATAGTGATAATATATGTTATAGTTTTATCCGTGTTTCTCTGAAGGTGTTTCTCCTTCAGTAGAGCAGCAATACACTGTAGTTTCCATTTAGGGGAGAAGTGTACCTAGTAGCAACCTTGGCCTATGTGCAGATGGGTTGAATGCACATTAGACTCTATCTGTTGTTTTCAAGGTGTTTATCCTTCAACAATACTTCATCTTAGTAGATAATTTTGGTCTACACCTTTAGTAGATGCATGCAGCCTTGGAATACATGTTGTAGATTATAGTTTTCCTATCAGGTTGTAGCAACAATGAAAGAAGTGCATCGATTTTAGGCATATTTAGTATGCTTTTATAGTTTGACTTAGATGCTCACTTTTCTTAATTTAGGTGTTTTTCTTAGTTCTGTTTTATTCACATATTTATCTTTAAGAAAAGTAAACAGTAGGGAAGGGTTCTATATTTTGAGCAGGGGACACAATTCTAGGTAGGAGGTACTCTATTCTAGGAAGTTTTTGCCATGCAGGTTAGGTGCTTTATCCGAGAATCCTAAGAGGCACTATTGTAGCAATAAGAAATTCATTTATTTTGAGTTCTTCATTAGTGCATTGATAGTATATTTTTTGTTCCATGCAATACCTCAATATCGTATACAACCATATTTAGTATGATTTTATAGCTTGACTTAGATGCTCACTTTTCTTAATTTAGGTTTTTTTCTTAGTTCTGTTTTATGTAAAAATTTACATTTGAGAAAAGTGCACAGTAAAGAAGGGAGAAATTTTGAGCAGGGGACAGACTTCTAAGTAGGAGGTACTCTATTCTAGGAAGATTTTGTGATGTAGGTTAGGTGCTTTATCTGAAAATCCCAAGAGGCGCTATTGTAGCAACAAGTTACCTTCCATTTTCTATACTAACACTCCTAAACAATAATAAATTATGCCAAAATCTGTCATTTCAAATGATCTATGCATCTCACCTTTTGGTTTTTCAATTATCGAAGTTGTTACCTATATTGATGAGATCATCGACAATCAAGGCCACAGTGACAATATCTGTTATAGTTTTATCAATGTTGCACTAAAGGTGTTTTTCCCTCAAAATCACTATAATACATTGTAGTTTCCATTTAGCAGAGAAATGTACCCAGTAGTAGCCTTGGTCTGTGTGAAAATGGGTTGAATTCACAATAGACTTTATCTATTGTTTTGAAGGTATTTCTCCTTTAATAGTGCTTCATCTCAACAAATCCTTTCAATCTACACCTTCAAAAAATGCATACAACGTTGGGGTACATGCTATAGATTCCAGTTCTGTTGTGAGGGTATAGCAACGATGAAAGAATCACATCGATTTTAGGCATCTTATTGTTGTTGTCTGAAATCATGCTTGTCTAGTGTTTCCCAAACTTATATAGAGCCATATTGATTATACTTTTATATTTTGACTTAGATGCTCACTTTTCTTAATTTTGGTGTTTTTCTTAGTACTATTTTATGCACAGATTTATCTTTAAGAAAAATACACATTAGAGAAGGGTTCTATATTTTGAGCAGGGGACACTCTTCTAGGTAGGAGGTAATCTATTCTACGGAGCTTCTCTAATGCATGTTAGGTGCTTTATCCTAGACAGAGTTACAAGTCCTTGCCTCCTTGACAAAGTCCTTGCCAGATAAGACACTGGTGGATAGAGTTCCAAGTCCCTAAATCTTCCAAAAACCCACTTGACCCTAGCTATCTAGCATAAAATCCTTTACATTCCAATGATCTCTTGGCTGTGATTTCATCTAGAGAGCCCACTCTGGTTTGGTAGGGCTAGTTACCAAACCAAAAGCTTAGTTTGTGGTTACCTTCATCGATCTCTTCATCAACCTAGGACATTATGGAGGATAACAGAGGGCATGACAACTAGGGAGTGTCAAGGTGTTCTAGTGAATGTAAGGTTCCGAAGTCATGGAAAAATGCAATTCTAGTTGTGAGGCCATCGCTTTCAAAGTGTGTTAGGGAATGTTAGGGCATGCTAAGATGTGTCAGATAGTACAAATACATTTTAAAAAGGCTAAGATATTCCAAGTGCTAGGGCATGCCAAGATGTATAAGGGTTCCAAGTCCCTACCTCCTCTTCTTCCATATGATATCCACTTATGACATTTCCTTTGCAATATTTGGTGCATTTGATAGTTATCGGTCATTTATAGGTTATAAATGTCTTCAAAGTTTCACTTCTAATTGAGTATTCAACTGAACATATTGATCCTCTTATACATAACTAATTTTCCCTCCACTGAATTTTCATAACTTCAATAACCATTAGATAAGGGCCTACATCTTTGATATTTCTTTGCTTGTTTAGAAAAATATTACTGAGACTTTAATTTATTGAAAGTTGTAGAATTTACAATTTATGAAGTTTCAAGGTCTAATTTTAAAAAATATAATTCTTTAAAGGGTACTAGGTCAATGGAAGAGCACCTGCTTTACAAGGAGGAGGTTGGTGGTTCGATTCCATCGTGCCCTGACATCCATATGGAATGGCGATGATCAATTTTCGGTAACGGAGGCTATTTTAACCATCACCAATGAGCTTTAGTGACATTTTTCGACCCTCACCTAAAATATGAAATGGTGACAGTCAACGAATGCCACTATATATACGCATCAATAGTGATGACCCTCAAAGGTTCGTAACCATAAATCGTTATTGTTGATATGAAATGGTGACGGTCATTGTCCGTCATTATAGTCATTATTCATGATGGACATAAATGTCACCACAACACCTATACTTCTAGCAATGTGGCTTTTGGTGACGGTCAATGAACGTCACCATATATATGCACCAATAGTGACGGCCATTAAAGCTCCATCACAATAAATCATTATTGTTCATACTAAATGGTGACGGTTGCTATCTGTCATTATAATCAATATTCGTGATGGACCTTGAATGTCACCATAACACCTATACTTTTGGCGACACCACCTTTGGTGACGTTTAGTTTTTGGTGACCGAGGCTATGGTCCGTCACCATTGCTCATATGCAATGGTGACAGTCGTTATCCGTCATTATAAATCATTATTGGTGACGAACTTTGAATGTCACTACAACACCTATACTTTTGGCAACGCCACCTTTGGTGATGTTCAGTTTTTGGTGACGGAGGCTATGGTCGATCACCATTGCTCATATGAAATGGTGATGGCCGCTATCCATCATTATAAATCATCATTGGTGATGGACTTTGTATGTCACTAGAACAACTATACTTTTGGTGACACCACCTTTAGTGATGTTCAGTTTTTGGTGACGAATGCTCTTTTGACCGTCATCAATGAGCTTATTGTGACATTTTTCGCCCCTCACCAATGTCCTTTTTTCTTGTAGTGAACATGGTCTGCACTCTGCAGGCTCATGGCGAAAGGGCCAGTACTGTAGGGATTTGTTTAGCTAACTAATGTTAAACCTAGGTCAGGTCCCAACAAGCCAACATGCTACAACAAAGAGGAGCTTTTATTATTTACCAATGTGGAATGATCCAAACACACTTGTATGCTCCGAAGAGAATCCCTACAATTACTAGGAGGCCTTACTCGATCATAATGCTCTGTGCTGGAAATATGGGCAAATGATGCATTTCTTATTATTAATGGTGATATCATATGCCCATATTCTCATCAAATAACATTATTATCGAAAAAATGAACAATTTGATATATGATCCATGAACACGTAATGGGTGTAAGTTAAAAGAAATTGAACCCTAAAATGATGAATAGTTTCTATGTTATTTAATGTTTATTAGTCCATTTGTATCCCCAACGAAACCAAATCCAATTTGATGAGATTGTTAGTTCAAATCCATCTGTAGGAAACTTTCTGCCTAAGCATAAACATCAAAGAACACCTCTTCAAAAATGAGGATGGTGTCTGCACTCTAGCAGAGTAAACTTCTTCTACACTAAAGGCTTTGTTGATCAATTGATTGAAGGTTGTTCTTCATGCACAGTGAAAGATTTGTTTATGGTTATCCTTGTGTATATAGGCATATGTGCATAACTATAGAGGAAATCCATTATGTGGAGGAACCTTTTAAGCTTTGATCATTCAGACCTTTGTGCTCAGCCTTTGCGTTGTGCACAATCAAAGACCTTTCACATAATTCATGCATGCTTGTACTCATAAAAAAAAAATTGATCACAAAATTCACAAAAAAATACTATTGTTCATGTCAACACTTATAAACAATGTTACAAAATCAACAATAAGCAATATGAAGCAATACGTATATTTTTTTATTTGCATAGTCTAGCATAAGAAGAAAATATAAATGAAATTTCGAGAATGCAGAAGGACACACTGATATGTTAGTAGATCTCTTCAAAATTTAATAGATTAATGGGAAACAATGCTAATTCATGGGAAAATATAGTAGGATGTAACATAGGTACTTTCATTGTTGGAGTCTAGCCTAGAGCATGTTCAAAAAACGTTGTCCAAAGGTAGCAATATGGAAGAAGTTGTGCGTAGGTGGTTATAAGGGGAAAGTTATGTAGAGGAAGCATGTGCACAGATAGAAATGCGGACCCCACTTAATTAAGGGTAGTGTTTGTTACCTGTTGCATATGACTTTTAGAGATTACAGTTCACGAGATTGCAATCATAGTTTTCATTGGTACGAATGGAGGTGGTTGGTGGTTGTGTAGAGTTGTGTGGAGGAAGTTATTTGGAGGAAGCATGTTCAAAGATGGAAATGCAGACCCCAATTAATTAGGAGCAGGGACATGGATTATGCTAGATGGCAACTATCCCTCTTGTTATAAATATATTCTATTTCATAAAAAATTAGTAATAATAAAAAAGATTAATTTATAATATTATTCTAAATATTAATATAATATTTTTTCATAATTAATTTATAGGATATTTCATATCAATTTCTATTTTATATATTTATATAGATAGACGTATTTTTTAATTTATATACGAAATGACCTTTTTCACAGACATTTTTCTAGTTATTTTTAATTAAAATCATACAAAGTTTTTAAAAACTTGAGTTTAAATTGTTTAATCTCCATAATTCCAGTGCTCCAAGGGTTTTTGAGCGTGTTGAATGTATTTATGCATTCAAAAATATATTTTAAACAACAAAAAATCTTGAACTTGTATTGATTTTGTTGAATTTCTGTGAAAAAAGCCATTTTGTTTATAAGCTAGACTAGACCCAAAAATATATATATATTATATTATAATTGAAAATCAATACATGACAATGCTTATGTTAGTTTATTAAATATAAATAAGTTATGTAATTATTTAATTTAAAATTTAATTATTTTATTTAAGCAAATTAATTACCATATTTTATTTATATATATAATATCCTAATTATTTATTTTTAAAAAATCAGAAAGGAAAAATAAAAAGAAAAAATCAAACTTAGTTTGTAGATTTGAAAGTATATAGGAAAAATTAACTTAATACTAACCAGATATACAATACATTAACATAAATAATAAACACAACAATATATATGATACAATAATATAAATAATAAACAACACAATATTAGAAAATCTTTAAAAATAGAATTATAACTTCTTAATTATTATGGGTTCTTTCACACTATTACATCAATATTCTTTGTTGAGTCTAGAGGCTAATTTTATTGCTAAGTATGATGTGTCACGATGTTAGTCATCAAATTTGAATTGAAATTTTGTTCATGTTGACTAAAATAAAAATTATGAAAAATCTAAAAAAACAAAAAAATAATTATACAAATCATTTAAAAAACGTTGACTCATAAAAAAATAATTAGAAGTAAAGAAATCAAATATCTCTAAACTCATGTTAAATCCTTATTTAAAATGATTCTATACTACTTTAAATTTATCATAAATCATATCAATACTTAACACAGCCCTTACTGTTTTCACAAATATAGCTCTTATTGTTTTCGCAAATAAATCCAGATATGCATATTGTCCCTAAATATACTAAATATAAATAACTCTCCACGGTAATTCCTGATTAGAACGGCCGACGTCGTCAATGTGAAAACGGGTAAAAACGCTGGTTGCCGTGATGCCTCCCCATGCTGATATGCCCTACGTAATGCCCATTGACCCTAAATAACACCAATCCATCCATCGGTTTCTTCCTATGGGGGAATATACCCTGTAGGTTCACACGCATATACAGCGGTATAAAAGTACTGGACAGTATGCGGAAAAGCAAATTGAAAAGACGAGGTCAGTGGAAGAGTGTGGTACCTGCTGCGTTAATGGCTCTTTGCTTCCCATGTCAATACGATCTGATGCAATCAATACAAACATAAAGCTGTTAGCAAAACCAAACTAATTAAACGAGATACACAAAATTTCTATGAGTATTCACAACTTTTCTCTAAACTACATACAGTTTCAGGCAAACCACTGTAAACAAAAGTTCTACGAGTATTCAATCAGCTATTCACAACTTCTGTCAGCGGTGGGAGTGGCAGTGGGAGAAGAGTAAGTGAATAAGCAGGATCTGTTTTGTTTACCCAAGAAACGACATTCGGTGGAGGGTATGAGATTCGATGCGAAAAGAGTAAGGATGATAATGAGCACACTTATTATGCATCTCAAGTATGTACCCATTAATCCTCTCTATGCAAAGAGTTAGAAAAAAAGAATCGCGGATGAATGAGAATCATAAAATAAATGATAAACCGTAGCGAGCCAGGCGCTTTTATGAGAGCAGCGTTCTTTGTCTCCCCTGCTCTCTTCAATGGCGGGGGCTTCTGGAGTCTTCCATGTTTAAAGTCACGACTTCAACTTGTTAAACACGTTTAAAAGTTGTTGGTCCACAAAATGACGTCACGTTTCACTGCTGCGAAGAACGTCCAGTGAATTCTGTAAATTGCGTGCCCTTATATGTTCCGTGTTTGGCGGACTCGAAGTTCTCAATATTCAAAATCATCACACCAACTTGTGGAAACGCGGTAAAAGTCGCTAGCCTTCGTCTTGACGTCCGAACGAAACATATCATGCCCACTGAATTCCGTTTGTATTTTTGTGGTCTTCTATGTTCTCCGAACTGGAAGTTTTCAATGTTTGAAGTCTTCACGCCAACTTGCGAAACGCGTTAAAAATCGTTAGTACTTGTGATGACGTCCAAACGAAAAAGTTCATGCTCTTCCCTGTTCAATGTTTGGCGGACTTTTGTGCTCTTCTCTGTTCGATGTTTGGCAGACCTTATGTGTTCAATGTGAATGAAACATACCATACTCTATCAATGTGTTTCGGATTTTTCTGGTAAAATCCCAAAAACAGACAATTAATTGAATACATAGCAATGCTCTGTTTTCTCATCAAGATCTTTTGCACAGGGAAGCCCAAAAAAAAAGTTTATGAACAAAGCAGAGTTTCACAACCAACATAAATTTGTATTAATTTATAAACTTCCTGATACAATTGTCTTCCTCTCTCTCAGAGAGATTACACTGCTGTGTAAAATCTACATTCACATTTACTGCTGTAAAAGAACTTTTACATTTACTTTTACATTTACTCATTTACCACTGTAAAATGAAATTCTTACATATGCTGTAAAAATTTCTTACATAACATTCACTGTGGGGTGAAAAACCATTTCTTTACTCACACCATTTACAATGCTATTTAAAACAATTCTTCATTCGCTCTTCTTGCAGCTTCGTTCCCTTCGTTTTAACAACAACAAAAAATCACATCACGGTGCTGCTTGGCAAATTACATATTCTCAAAATACATACCGTCTTACATATTCTCAAAATACATACCGTCGTTGTTTTGTTTCACACTCCTGTGTGTTTCACACCATGCTAGTCCTGCTCTGGTTTCGCACTGTTGTGCTCCCCTTTTCATTACACATTACAATATGTATTTGAATGAAGACAAAAACAAAACATATACCAAAACCAAAAAAAAATTAATGATAGGTTGACTTACCCATACCTATCTTTAAATTCACCATACTTCCGTGCAAACAAAAATTAAAACATTTACCAGCCATCCTACGAACAATATTAAAGTTCATTAATTACTTTTACGGTGGTCAAACAAAAAGTTCAGGCAGGTTGAGTGAAATCGTTGTCCGTTGACGTCATCACACGCAACTCGCACACCAAACTCACACAAACCAATCGAAGTTTAGCTTCCGCGGAGTGGGTGGTTTTGTGTTTGTACACAGGACGTGTGGCAGCAAGTCGGGGTGTTCGGAGGAAACAACTTTTTGCGAAAAGCAGTGCGAAATAATTTGTGGTTTTCCGGAAATGGTTTTGCGTTGCCATTTAATGCTCCCACACGGCAGGTGGAATTAATATTTCAACACTCCCCTTTAATTTCAGCTGCTAGGCATTCAGTCATACCCAAACATTTTCTCAAAAACTCAAAGCTTTTCTGGTCCAGTGGCTTTGTCAAAATGTCTGCAACCTATTCCTGAGTCTTGCAATGTTCTAAGACAATTTCTCCATTGCTCACCAATTCCCTGATGTAATGAAACCTCGTGTCAATGTGTTTCGTTCTTTTATGAAACACTGAATTCTTTGATAATGCAATAGCTGAGCTATTGTCACAAAAAATCACTGTTGCTTTTGCCTGCTCTTGGCCTAAGCTCCTCAACATCCTTCTCATCCAAACTGGTTGACATGCTACTGCTGTAGTTGCCACATATTCTGCCTCTCGCTACAATGGACTGCTTCTTAGAAGCCCATGAAATGGCTCCTGAACCCATGTGAAAAACATAATCGGAAGTGCTTTTTCGATCATCTACACTTCCAGCCCAATCACTATCAGCGTACCCAACTAAATCTGAATGTTCTGAGACATTATATAAGATGCCAAACTTTTTAGTACCTTTGACATACCTCAGAATTCTTTTTGTTGCTTGCCAATGTGCTTCCTTTGGCCTCCCCATGAATCTGGAAATCAAACTAAAAGCAAACATTATGTCAGGCCTAGTTGCAGTTAAATACATAAGGCTGCCAACTATACTCTTGTACAAGCTAGGATCAAAATCCTTGTTGTTGTCCTCTTTGCTGAGTTTTAATCCCATTACTGAGTTTTTATCTCTCAAGCAAGATATGTAAATGAAGTGTTGGGCATATTTAATATGCAAGAGTGCAAGGCATTCATTTCCTCATCCATAGCTTCTATCCATTTCTTATCTTTAATTGCATCTTCGAAATGAATAGGGTCATCAACATGACAATACAAGGAAAATAAGGAACTCATTCATTCATCATAAATGTCACTTAAGTTTCTAAATTTCTTACCTCTTTCACTCGGTGTGCAAGTGCTTGAAGATGCACTTGAATTTCCACTTTGTGGTGTGCTTAGAGAAGCACTTTCATTTCTCCTCAAGGGTGTCGCTTGCTGTCCTTGTGTTGGCAATGCTGTTAGGGGATGTATTTCAGCCATCTCCTCATCATCTTCATCATGAGACAAACAGTTTTTAACATTCACTGTTTTCTCTATGCTTCCATCCCAAGCTTCCTCCTCAATGAACTGAACATCTCTGCTCACAAAAAACTTCTTGGTATATGGGATATACAACCTGCAAGCTTTGGATTCTTCACTATATCCAATGAAAAGACATTTCTCCCCTTTGCTGTCCAACTTCCTCCTTAGCTGATCTAGAATGTGTGCATAAGCCACACATCCAAAAACTTTCAAGTGGGTGACTCCTTGCTTTCTCCCACTCCATGCTTCTTCTGGCACTCTATTCATCACTGCTTTTGTAGGACACCTGTTCAAAATATATGTTGCACAATTTACAGCTTCAGCCCAATAGTCATTTGGCAAATGCTTTGCCTTCAACATGCTCCTCGCCATATCCATGATGGTCCTGTTCTTCCTTTAAGCAACTCCATTTTGCTGTGGGGTGTACCTTGCTGTAAATTGTTTATGAATTCCATTTTCTCTACAAAATCTTAGGAATTCCTTGGAGAATATACTCCCCTCCTCTATCAGTTCTGAGAACTTTGATATGCAGCCCACTTTGGTTCTCCACAAGTGCTTTGAAATTTTGGAATTTCTCAAACACTTCACTTTTGTTTTTAAGAAAGTAAATCCAAGTCTTTCTTGTAAAATCATCAATAAAAGTTAGGAAGTATTGATTACCTGCTAATGATGCTGCTTGCATCGGTCCACATAAATCTGAGTGGATGATCTCTAAGGGTGCCTTTGCCCTTATGCTTTTACCTGAGGGAAAACTTTCTCTATGTTGTTTCCCCAAAATGCAACCTTCACATACGTTGTCCGGTTTCTCTATCAATGGTAATCCTTTCACCATTCTTTTTCTGCTTAACAAGTTTAGACCTCCAAAATTGAGATGTCCAAATCTCAAGTGCCACAACCAATTCTCATCCTTTGGCACGCTTTGGAAGGCCTCTTGGGTCACTGCTACAATTTCATTTTTGTTTTTCAAATCTGCCCTGATCCTGAGAGGGAACATCCTGTTCCTTGTCATCCTTACTTCAGCAATGCATCGTTTGCTGGGTGGTATATCCATGATGGTACACACATCATTCACAAAGTAAACATTGTAACCCTTTTGAACAAGCTGTCCAATACTCAAGAGGTTACATCTCATTCCGGGAACATAGTACACATCTGCTATGGTTTTCCTTTCTCCTTGCTTTGTAAATATTTTTACCTCCCCTTTTCCCATAACAGACACTTTGCTATCAGTTCCTAGTGTGACTTCAGATTTCATATTTTTATCTAGGGCAGAAAAGAGAGCTTTATTTCCTGTCATATGGTTGCTGCAACCTGAGTCTAAAAACCATATGTCTTCACTATTTGTTTCAGCCATGTTACAAGCTAACAACACATTAGTTTGGCTGATGTTCTCTCTAGTAACATTTGCATTTTGTCTATTACTCATATCATGCTGCTTCTTCCTACATTCACTAGCATAATGCCCATATTTTTTACAATAATAGCATTGGACATTGGATTTTTCATACCTTTGTCCTTGAGCATGATGTTGTTCTCTTTGTTGGCCGCTGCCTTGGCCTTGGTTCTTATTTGAATTGCTGCCTCTTCCTTGAGCATTTGCTGGACTATTCCTTCCACCTCTTTTTTGGCTTCTGCCTCTTCCTCTCTTGTTTCCTCTGCCTTGACCTCTTCCTCTTCCAAAGAACATCTGGGTCTTGAAGGCTTGCTCTAGAGATGAGTTTTCATTTCTACTCAACCTCTGCTCATGTGTTATCAGTGATGCATGAAGTTCATCAACTGAAAAGTTTGAGAGATCCCTTGTCTCTTCTATGGTGGTGACAATCACATCAAACTTTGAGGGTAGGACCCTCAATAGTTTCTCCACAATCCTCCTTTCTTCAAGAACTTTTCCATGAGTCCTCATCTGTGTGATCAGACCAATTACATGTGTGAAGAATGAGTCAATGTTATCTGACTCCTTCATGCTCAGATTCTCAAAATCTCTCCTCAACAACTGTAGTTTTGCTGTCTTCATTTTCTCCATGCCTTGATAGGCTGTCTTGAGGGTTTTCCATGCTTCCTTGGATGTCTTAGCTACTGCTATCCTTGGAAACACACTCTGGTCCACTGCTTGATACAAAAATACAAGGGCTTTTGCATCCTTCTTCCTATTGGTCTTTAACGGATCTTTCTCTCCCTGAGTTAATCTATTAAACTCATTATCATCTGCTGGTTCATCAAACCCATCTTGAACTAATTCCCATAAATCTTGACAGGCAAACAGGGCTTTCATAGTTATTGCCCAGTAGTCATAGTTCTTCCCATTAAACTGTGGGAACTAGGTGTTAAACATACCCATACCAGTGCTTGTGCGCCATTCCTTGCATCCTTAGTTATGCTTCAATTTCTTGACTGTATATTTTGAAACAATTGACTGCTGCAACCAAAAGACTCCTCCCTTCAGCTTCTTTGTCACCTTCAAAGAGCCTAAGCCTACTTTGATACCACTGTTGGGGATTTTTCTGGTAAAATCCCAAAAACAAACAAACAAACTGAATACAAAGCAATGCTCTGTTTTTCTCCTAGGATCTTTTGCACAGGGAAGCAAATAAAATTTTGAGGACAGAGGTTTTTCACACCAATAAAACCTTTATATTCATTAATAAAAACACTGATACATATTTCTTCCTCTTACTGTGAGGGATTCACCAAAAACAAAATTACTCTGCCTCTGTTACAAATGATTTTTACACTGCTGTGTAAAATCTACATTCACATTTACTGCTGTAAAAATGGATTTTACATTTACTGCTGTAGAATAAAAATTCTTAAAACGTTTACTGTTGTAAAATAAATTCTTTTACATTCACTTCTATGTGAAATTCTTCATTACATTCGAAATGCAAGGGATTTTACATTTCATATTCAAATAAAAAAATTGCCTTCTCATTCCTTTCAACAAAACAATACAAACACCTGTAAGAAGGAACCCTAAATTTCATTCATTGTCGGGAGTCTTTTACACTGCTGTGTTTCCCCTGTGCTTTTTCGCTCTTGTGAGCCCTCTGCTTCACATCCCGTGTGCAATTATGCTTCACATCCCGTGTGCAATTATCAAAATGTCAACACGCACAAAACATATACCAAAAGCATTAAAAAAATGGTGTTGACTTGCCCATACCACTCTTTAATTCGCGCCCATACATGTCGTATGAAAACATAAAGTTTTTTACCTAAGATAATGACACATTCATTAAATACATTAAATAAAACGTGTGGTAAAAGTAAAATTAACTTTCTGGCAGGTTGTTGAAGATGCTTTTCTGTTGACCTGATCGGACGCAATTCGCACACCAACCTCTCACAAAACAATCGAACTTTAGCTTTCGGGGAGTGGGTGGTTTTGTGTCCGTACACTGGACGCGTGGCAGCTAGTTAGGGTGTTCGGAGCCCCTCTGACAAAAACAACTTTTTACCAAAAGCGGTGCTAAATAATTTGTGGTTTTCTGAAGTGGTTTTCCGGAGTTAATGCGGGCAGTTGAAATTAATATTTCAACACGTTAGTGTCGTACTGGCTTGATCTTATAAGATTGTTTGTTACTATATTTATCTAACAGTATCAGGATTGAGCATTTGACATTTTTATGTACTGTCTACAAGCTTGTTTACAACAGTTCGTATTCTGTGTGCAGGCCAGGATTAATATCTCCAGAACAACCTCTAATGGCTGTAGAGAAGGCTCAGGCACATCACGTTTTGTAAGTCCTAATGTGTTGTGTAGACCATCAAGTTTGAGGTGGTTTTTTCATGAAGTTTTTGTTCCCATCCAAAACTCTTCAACTTTTGCAATAAATTCACATGATTAGTACCACGTTCACAACTTTACAATTTTTTTGCAGGTTGTTGGTGCTCGACTTGGCATAGTTCATTCATGAAATTTTACACACAATCATAAAATTGATGTCATTTTGTGATTCAGCGCAATTTCATAGATTCCTTAAAATGTCCCTAAAACTTAGAACATGCAAATGGCCTGTTGCGAAATATTATTATTCAACATAGTTTATGACATGGTCAACATAGTTAACAAACTGCTAATCATGCTGGGATCACGCGTTTAGTACTAAAGCTCGTTATACACTCTAATAAACTAAGTGACGAGTATCATATTACAAATGATGAGTATTAGATTACACATAGTCTAGACCATGTTATATCTAACCAACATTATATCAAGAGAAAATACCAGGCGGTTGCGTAATACACCTTGAATTATTAGCCGCAAGAGCTTTCATGAATTAATATAAATATGGCAGTATTAGAGCTCTGATTGATAAGAAATATCACTAGTTCAGTAAAACAACGGCATGAAATGGTCATTGATACACCTGTTTTATATTAAAAAAGCCTCAACATAGCCACGTATCTCTCATGCCATGGATGCTAACCTGCGTGAATATCAAATGCCTTATTCCAGATGTGGGGTGCATGCATACCAAATGTCCAGATTGGGAGGCTCCTCTGTCACATTCTATGAAGGCCAACGTGCATGCATACCGAATAATGTGACAACCAGATCAGTGTGAAGGCAGAGTTCTCAAGGTTCAAAGTGCAGAGTTGGCGAAGATTGAACAGATTGTAGTGAATTTATTTAGCAATTGCTTGCATATAATATTGGAACATGCTCAGTGGCCCGCTTCCCTCAGATTTGTGCAGTGGAGGCAAGCTTCAGTATATTTTTTTTCTTCATAATGAATTTACAGGCCAAATCCTTGAATCACATGGGAAGTGTAAGAGTATGCTTTTCTATCCTGGATCTCAGCTTCAACTCTTTTGAAGGGGAGATCGCTCTAGCAATTGGGAATGTGAGGAATTTGTCTGAGCTATATCAGCAGAGAAATGGGTTCTCTGGAAACTTTCCAGCAGAAATTGGGCAAGTTTCGCAGTCGCAGTCGCAGTTGATCTGTACCTTCTCAGATTGGGAACTTCTGAGATTGGGAAATTAAGCTTATTGATTAGTATGTCTTTGCTGGAAAATACTCTCTCAGGACCCATACCAGCTCAGATTGGACACTGTAAGTTTGTGTCTTCCATTAATCTTGTATATAATGAAGTCCTTAATTCTTTGAATCTTTCCAACAATATGCTTTCTGGAGAAATACCCAACACTTTAGCTGCTCTGAAGCTCAGTTCTGTAGATTTCTCTAGGAATTCTGTAGATTTCTCTAAGAATACTTTAACAGAACCAGCGCCAATTGAGCTCATCAGTCAGACCAACAACAAAAGCTTTTCTAGAAACCCTGGCTTCTATGGTCAAGGCCCGGAATCTTTGGAAACCCTGACTTCTGTGGTCAAGGCCCGGAATCTTTGCAGCCCTTTGATTTACATACAAGAGATGTTTATCACGAGAGATGGATAATTGGATCGATTGTTAGTGGGACTGTATTTTCATTCTTGATCCTCGGCACGGTCATCAGAAGAGGATGCAGGTTGCATCGCAGAGATTCAAAATAAGGTCAATAGCTAAACTTTTTGGGAGATGAAATCCTTCCACAAGCTCAACTTTGATGAACATGAAGTTCTAGAATCCATGGACGAGGAGCACGTTATTGGTAATGGTGGCTCCGATATAGTGTACCGACTTCAACTGAGTATTCGTGAGTCTGTTGCTGTGAAAAAGCTCTGGACCTGCAAAAATGGACACAATGTCAGCTTGATAACCTGATAAATCAAGAATTGAAGGTAAAAGTTGAGATGTTGGGAACAATTTGGCACAGGAATATTGTCAAACTCTACTGCTATGAAGACCTGAGGGAGACCAGAGCATCCAGGAGATGCTCAAACAGCTTTAGGAAGAGGCACAGTTCCCTGGGTCCTGGTTCTAGATCTTTGTTATTCTCTCTTGTTCCCTTGGTCGTTTTTCCTCCTAAAACACAACTAGAGTTATTCTCTCGTGTTCCCTTGGTCGGTTTTCCTCCTGAAACACAACTAGAAACAGAGATATTATCCTCCCCTTCTCGCTAGATATAGAATCCTCTTGTTCTCACGAACTTCAACTTCCGTCTCCCGACATGGAAGCAACATGCATTCAAAGGTGGCGATAGCCACTCTAAATGACTTAGACACTCACCCAACCCAACTGACTAAACATTCTGCTTGGCTTTGCAAAACATTCACATGACATTTAATGTTTTGAATTAATGCTAACATTAGTTTAGGTTGTACTATTTACAAGTTGGAAAATATCAGGACTAATAAAAATATAACCTATTGTTTTAGGTTTGGTTCAGCTTTGGTTCTCGGGAAGAGGTCAAATAACACGATAAATTAGTATGTCTCAAAAAATTTTGTTTATAGCTAATGAACCTGAACTAAAAACAATTCAAATAATGCTATCTCTCTACGTTTCGATTACGATAGTCTATGCCGATTACTATAGTCCATGCTGGGACCTCAGGGACTAATAAAATTTACAAGATTTTTGTGAAGCATTAGATTTCAAAATTGGTGTGCTTTATTAAATAATATGTTTTAAGTTGTTAAGAGTTTATTCAAGCTGGATTTAAATTGTTTAGTAAAAGATGAGTGTTTTTGAGATAAAATTAAATTAAATTATTAGTTGTCTTTTTTCCACAGTCCAGTAAAAACTTTGATTTCTAATTTGAATTTGTATTTGTATTTAGTTGAATCTAAAATCATCTGAAAACTAGAATGTGTGTAAAATCATCCGAAGACTAGAATGTGTGAGCACCCGATTCAAATGGATGTGGAATTATGATGCAGAAGCATCACTCCTCTGAAATTCATTTTCCTTGGAACAGAAAAAGAATCCTGAAATCTCCCCTCTATTTGTAATTATAATATTTAGAAGTAGCAAATTTCGTGTAAAAACAAGTGTGCTGCTTTCAGAAGAAGGCAGGACCTATGTTTGTTAGTCCGTTGGGTGATTTGTGCCAATTGGGCCTGCGATAAGCCCGGTGTCATTTTAAATTGTGTATGTCCATATAATATAATTTTGGGTTGGCTATTAACGAATACCAAGATTAGATAGAGAGTTAGACATACATGTTTTTTTTAATGTAAAATGGGTTGGAGATTTGGATTGTAGAAGATATACAAGAAAGTGTGTGTTTAACTTATTTTTTAGAAGAATAAGTTGGATGAGAAAACGATAATCTGTAGTGACACTCCCATCTACAAAATTTAGATTCATGGTGGTCACTCATGCAAGAAAGGAAGCAAGATGGTTATAGGTATTGTGTTAAGGTACTCGGTTGGTATTAAAAAGCTATAAAAATAGATTGTAAATGTCATAGTGTTGTCTTGTTAGTGAATAAATCAATTTATCATTGAAAGAAAAAGCATATTGATGTTCAATATCTTTCATGATAGTTATGATTGAAGACAAGAAGTGTTGCTAGAAAAATTGGAAATTTTGAAGAATGTTGCAGATTCAATAATTTGAGCGCTGAGAAGTTCTCTTGGTGTAGAGAAATAAATGGAATTAATGCCCTAGATTTCTTTTCATGTAATCGTACAACCCATTGCATGCAAAGAAGACAACGAGTTTGAGAATGTTGGGTTGAGTATGTGTTTTGTTCTTTGCATGACTATCACAATGGGGTGGGGGTTGGTAGGCCACCCTATTTGGGTGGTTTCCCAGCTAGGGTGGAATGCCTTGACATGGAGTAGCACCCCTAAAAATAAAATTTGAGATGTTTTTTGTTTGGTGGTTGTTGTCACATAGTTTTTTTTTTAAGTATTTTTTTGGCATATGCTAGCTTTTCCCATGGTTTTATAGTTTTAGTTAAAGAAATATATTTATATTCTAATATAGGGTAAATGTCTTAACTATTCATGTATATTGTATTGTAATATTGTTCAAAAGAATATATATATGTTTGGTTTTCCTCATTTAGATATGTATGATAAAATCTATGTGTTAATGTGTATGATTTCTATTGTATACTTTTTTTTATTTTAATTAAGAATAAGTTTTTAGAAATTAATTTTATAGTATCAAAACCTAAGCAATGTATTCCATCTCTTGCTAGTGGTCCCTTGGTTGAGATGTTGTGCGGTCTACCCTGCCTCATATCTACAAGGAAATTGCAGATGTAAAAGGAAAAGCGAGAATTAAGTGACGACATATTATTGATGTTGATGTAGAAAAAAAGGTTGGAAGAGGTTGGAAGATGATTGCATAGTAGAAAACCAAGATACTTGCATAGTGTGAACATTTATTAGTAGATGAATGGGAAAAGTTTTAGTAAAATATTTGGAAAAGCCAACATAAAATCATTTTGTGCATTAATGAAATACAATTTAGGTTAATTCTTCATCTAAATAAATATTCTTATTTTACTTTTTCGTTATATATACTACCTGAATACGATCATAATAAGTATAAATGGATTTACTTTATTTAACGAATTATTATATATATATTTTTTACCTAAAAAGCTTTATTTAATTTTTTAATGAAACTGCAAACTTTACCAAACATAACAATTGAGATATACATTATATTAAATGAGTAATATAATTACTAATAGAAATAGGAGTTGTCTATAATGCGACTTTTTGGAGATTCCGATGACGGAATCCGGTGAAGAAATGAGGCTAAATCTTGATTTTTAGCAGTTAAAATGGTTTTTTAACTGCATATTTGGATTCAGCGCCCTGGAAAACCCCTGGGAGCCATTGATTGTGCATAAACTAGCTATCAAACTTGGGATTCCAATGAATTGCTGCCGGATTTTGACCGGAAAAATCCGCCGGAAAAACTTTTAAAAAGTCGCATTATAGACTACTGCATAGAAATAACAAGTTAATTAATTTGAAAATTTGGTCACTAAATCGTAATACCATACTGCTCACACTATTCTTTTGATTGAGAAAGCCATCCTTGTATGAATTAAATTTACAATAATATAAATATGTTAGGAATAGTCAAACTTCTCTATCATATTAGAGTTAAGAGATGTTAGCCTGATGTTTATTAAAAAAAATTGGGCGTTAACTAGTTAGTTAGTATTAGTTCTTAATAGAGATGTCATAGGTTGGTTCGTAATAGAGATATCCGTATAAATATAATGGCCATTATAAATTTACTATCACAATCATATTAAATGACGGCTAAACATTAAAATGATGATATGCATCAAAACACGATATATAAATAGCTTTTATTATAACATTATAATTTACAAATAATACAAAAATTACATAACTATTTTGGAAACGGGAACGTTCTTTCAAAATACTAATACAAAAACGTGCTGGTAAGCAATTCTTTTGTTTTGCCTGTCACTCTTAATTAAATTTCACACTGGAATTTGTAACTTGCGAAAATAAATAGATTAGCAAGTAAATATTTATGCGGGGTGTATTAATATGCGAAATTGTTGCGTGCAGAGAAGGACCAAAGCGAGAAAAACGAACGAGGTAATCTTGATACATAACTCTGCAAATAATAGAAATGGCGCTGAATCACAAGCTCCAGACATTATACTTTCATAACAATATAATATTCGGCATACAACGTTTATTTGGATTAGCCGACAAACAATCCAACAAATGAACAGATTAATAACTCTGAGGAGGTGGTTTTCATACATAACTCTGCAAATAATAGAAATGGCGCTGAATCACAACCTCCATACATTCTACTTTCATAACAATATAATATTCGCCATATAATGTTTATTTGGATTAGCGGACGAACCATCCAACAAATGAACAAATTATCTGACTCACATGAACACATTTATTATTTTAAACGAAAACATGATGCCCGTGTGGGTGGCTAAAATAGATGGTGGTGATGTTTTTTTCCGTGAGCTTCTTTTGCTCGCTTTTTCGACTCCTCCCTCTTGTGATGTTCATGGACGGCATATCCCCCTGCTCCAACAGCAACTGTGGCCGCAATCTTTTCTTGCATCTTATGTCTCTCTGCGTTTTCGGGATCCTTCTTTACTTGGTGCTTCTCATGCTGCACACATGTCAAATTACATTAATATACAGACTCACTTTCTTACGTTATAAAAATCATCGAAACAATTCTGGTTTTGGGCGTATTCTAGTTTATGAAGACTGTACAAAATACAAGAAACAATACAGGGATATATATTATCCCATGAGTTGATCTGACTAGATACGATTAACATCGCGGAGGACCTAATATACTTTACTGGATATGAAATTTAGAATATTTCTATCATTCTGGTTTTGGGCGTATTATAGTTTATGGGGACTGTACAAAATACAAGAAACAATACAACGATATATATATTCCATGAGTTGATCTGACTAGATACGATTAACATGGTGGAGGACCTAAATATACTTTACTCGACATTTGGATATGAAAATTTAGAATTAATGAGTAAAGGATATAATATGGAGTACCATTGCAAACGCTCCCGCAGCCGCTGCTCCCATTTCCCCCAAATGTCCCATACGCTTATGATGCTTCTCGTCTTTCCTTGCCCTCTCGTATTCTGATTCATTCAACCTATACGTACTCGCTGTGCCGGAGTAAGGAATCCCCGAAGCGACGTTCTTGGTTTCCATTTCCTTATGATGGTGGTGCTCATGATTCTTGTGACCCATCTTTTCGAATGATTAGAAACACAACTGAATTTGATCACAGTGGACAGATGGTTTCTACACAATTGCAATAGTTTAACGCTTCGCAAATGAGATAAGAGGGGAAGGAAGACAGGCAAAGAATAACGCGTAGAAACACAACTGAATTCGATCACAATCGACGAAATGCAGAGAATGGTTTGTAGACAGTCGCAATGCTTTAATCTTAAACGCTTGCCGATGAGATGAGATGAGATGGGGAAGGAACATAGTCATTGTTATATATAGCGGGTATTGATAAGAACCTTCGCTATTAAGCAAAGAATAACGCGTAGAAAGCGCGGAAGTCAACAGCCCACAGCCGCCGGAATGTTCTGGGTGGTCAAAGCAGAGGAAGAAGTCGAGCACAATGCAGCAGACGTCGATGGGATAGGTTGAGTGTGAATTAGTAATTGGTCAATCGAAACGCGTGATTATTGAAAGCGTGGGTGCAGGTGTGGAGAGCTACACAAGAAGGCGCACATGAAGGTCTCAGGATGAGTATTGGTTTTAGTATAGACGCGCTTTTTAAACGCGGGTTCATCCTCATCCACTGCTAAACGCGGGTCTTTCAAATTGTTTATAATTGATTAAAAGTATGGCCCTCATGTCAACGAACATTGAAATCAAATTTCAAGGGTTTGAGTCGAAATTCTCGACTAACATATTACTCACTCATACATTAATTCACCAAGACGTTTCACGCACAGACGTAAGCTTTAAATTTAAATTTAGATGAGAAAACATATAGATGAGAAGGCGCTCAGGAAGGTCTCAGGATGAGTGTTGTTTTCAGAATAGACGCGCTTTTTAAACTCTTCAGCCTCATCCACTGCAAGGTCTCAGGAAGGTCTCTCTGAAACGGGAGTAGACGCGCTTTCTAAACGCGGTTCATCTTCATCCACTGCTAAACGCGGGCCTTTCCAATTGTTTTATAGTTAATTAAAACTATGCCGTTGTTCAAGTCGTGGAACATCGAATTCTTTGAGTCGAACTGCTAGATTCCGATATAAGCCACACACATTATTTCACAAACACGTCTCACACACGTGTAGGCTTTAAATTTAAATTTTGACCATAATAAATTATATATATATATAATTTTTTTTTGTAAATTAGGCTACTTCTATTATTATACAAAAAGCTACAAAAAATTACAACGAGGCAGGTCTCATTCGGAGATGGATTTAGCACAGTGAGACACATAACCGGGATATCCAGACAGACACTTGTCACCGACCAAGTCTGGAAGACCAGCAAACTGCTAAAAACCTCAACCAACTGAAAGATAATCCCAGTGACCCAGACATTGTTTTCAGTTACAGACTCAAAAAACCATATCCCCAGACTATTACATAGGATTAAATAGCCGCAAACATAAGCGCACTTAAGAACCGTGTTTAACAGGCAAGGCGCTGAGCATAGCTTCAGCTTTACAAGGAAAATCGCGCTGAGAAAACAGAGAACATGACAAACCAGACGAGCTAAATTAACGTGCCATACCTGCCACCAAAAAACCTTGGACACTGACTCAGTCATCCACTGAGGTGGAACGCTGCTCTTCCACCACCCTGCAGCCATATTGGTCCGGCTTGCTTGAGTCAGTGTAAGGCGCGTCGTCTTCGGCTGGAGCACTTGGACCTGCCACTGCACCTGAGGAGTTCTCCGGCGGATTTCGTTGACCCAGAACTGGAGCAAGAGGCCGAACTTGTTGACATAGGACTGGAGCAGGAGGCTGAGCTGGTTGACACAGTACTGGAGCAGGAGGCCTTTGCTCCTCAGCAATTGGTGGAGGAACTGCACGATCACACTTCTCGATTCTAACAGAGACGTAATAGGTTGCATTGTCCAGGAGGCACGGGAAGCAGAACCGGGAGGTGGGATGTGAGGTGTGCTTGCAGACAGAAGCACGAGCCCGCCCTCTACCTCTCCCTCGGCCTCGCCTTGCGTTTCGTGAGTCAGAGCCGTCTGACGAGGATTCGGAGGAGCGCTGCAGGTTTTCTCTGCCTCTGGCGCCTCCCCGAGACCCGCCTCTGCGGCTGCTAAGGCGAAGCCTTTCCCTTGGCATAGTGGACTGGAATTGACAAAGAGACGGTGCAAAGCGCTGTGACTGCTCGAAACCAGAGGCTCACGGAGCCAAAAATTCGGGCCCAAAAGCTCTGCGAAAAGCAGAGGCACAGAAGGCGGGATAACCCCGACACTAGAAGACACAAGGGCGTAAAGAAGATGAACAATATGAATGGGAAATTCAACAGTATGGACCAGGGCTTCCAGAAAAGCAGGCCAAGGTTTGAACCGCCAAAAGCCCCGATAGGAAAGCACAGGAGCGTGAGAGAGATAAACAATGTAAACGGGAGACTCCACCGAAAAGACTAGGGCGTTCAAAAGCGCAGGCCGAGGTTTGTACCTGTGAGACCTTCGCCGGCGCCCACAGACCTTCTGCAAACCACAACACAGAATAACCCAAAGCCAAACATTAACCAAAATAGCAGAAATGAAATGCGTTACCATCTCGGGCTTGCTGTAAATATACTGAGCATCCACTGTCCGCGCCATGTGTGAACCAATACAATGCAGCTGCCTCCCGGAAGACGAAGTAACAGAGCGCGAGCGAAGAATTATGCCATTGGCGGCTGGCTTGCTGTGGGTTATACTACCCTCTTTCAATTTGAAGCGATAGAGGTGGCAGACCTTAAATGCTGTTGTACAGGTGGCAGGGCTGGGCTGCCACTTGCCCAATAGGAAGCCCACCCCTGTACCTCCCTCAATAACTATCACCCGTTGCCGAGATAAATATTATATATATATATATATATATATATTATAATTAAAACATAATTAAATATAATTAATATTAATACTCTACTCAGTGCAAATAATTATTTTTTTATTTCTTTCCTAAAAACGTTTTATTAATATATTTTATATAGGTTAACTTTTATATTTCTTTCAAAATATATATTACCAATTTTCTAATTTATATATATATATATATATATATATAAATAATATCTTAAAATATTTAATTAATGTAAATACTTCCTTCTTCGTGTGGAAAATGGTATATATAGGGCATACTGGTTTTTAATGCGGTTATATGTTAAAAAATACATTATATACTTTAAATTAAGTTAGAATAAGTATATTTCGAAAAAAACAATCATATTTTGAATATATAAAATAATAAATTTATTCCAATTTTCCTTAATAGAAAATATGAAACATTTCGTATATTTGTTCAAATTATTTTTGTCTTCTTTTACGTCGCTAGTGTAATTTTGTTCGTTTACCCATAACAGTGCGATAGTTTGTTTACCCTTTATCTTCGGCAAAATGTCTTCATTTCCTACGAATACAAATCAACAAATTCCACAGGTGTACTTTGCTCAATTATTTTGGATTAAAATCTATATTCATGGGCATTTCAATGGATTTAACTACGTGTAATATTATTAGTTAAATATCATAAGTTATTATTATTATGACGTGTTAAAAATCACTATGGTTGATTTAATAATTTTAAATGATTTTTTAGTCAATTTTAGTTAATAATTATCTTTAAATTTCATTGAGAAAATTAATAAGATCAAATAAAGAAAACTTTCACTTTCCCTCTTATCTAAGTTCGCTTCTAGATTTTATATACAAGGAATGCATGCCTAATGAATTTTCCATATGACTATATATAAAAAATAAGTTAAATAAAATATTTATTTCCAAAGTAAATTTCTTTTTTATCCCCTCATTACACCAAAAGAGTATTTAAGACATTTAAAATTATCATTTCAATATATTAAATTACCACTACACAAAAAGGTTTTTAAAACATTTTAAAATTATCATTGTCTCAATATATTAAATTATTATTTATTGGTGGGAAAAAATATCATAAAGGGGTATTTAAGACATTTGTTTAAGACAAAATTATTGTTTCATCTTAAAATTATGAAAAAATATCATAAACTGCGAAAAAAGGGACATAAAGCAAATAAAGAAGAGACGAGGTTAAAGAGCATGAGAGCGAAGTTAAAGAGTATGAGAACGAGGTAGACGTGACTCGCAAGAGATCAGGCACAAACGAGGTTAAAGAGCATCAGAGCTTGGTAGATGCAACTTGCAAGGACAACACTAGTAGTGCTACTATCAATTACGTGACTGGCAAGAGATAAGGCATAAACCAGGTTAAAGAGCATCAGGGCTTGGTAGATAAAACTTGCAAGGAAAACACTAGTAGTGCCATTATCAATTACAATGCCTCCTAATCCATCTCTAACTTGAAACACACAGGGATTTATTGGTAGGATCCGACACTTGAAACTGATTTCCTTCACATCCAAAAAATAAAAATGTGCACCTACGCTCATTACATCCATGAGAGTCTGAGAGTTGCATGTTTGTTGAAGAACATTGAGCTATATTCAGTAGAATTTGCAGGAGTAAGACAATATGATTTTTTGTGACCTATCATGTGGCTTAACTGAGAAATTAGTGAAAAGTTAGCCCTATCAAGCCCCATTATTCAAGCCTCGGTAAACCCTTGGTTATTCAATGCACACTCAAATGCAAAGCCTTCGAATTTTTTGGTGCGCCTATTGACTTGTGTCAAGTTTAGGTCATCCATTGCCATCAAAGTGAGAGGAATTTCAAGAGTCTATATAATCACTAAGACAACTACATTGAGAAGAGATTGAGGGGTTCTTACAGGGAGGAGCTTGTGCACTATATTGTGCTTACAATTCTCTGCATATTCGACTTTTGAAGGTTAGAATTTTGAATGTTTGGGACCCATTTTCTTGAAACAAGTGAGTATCATCACCTATATTAGCATTTCTATTAGAAGAAATTTAGCATTTGACGTAGACGAATGTGCTTCTTGAGCTTGTGTTGTATTGGAAGGTAGTTCAAAGAAAGTGAGAAATGGTGAGAAAGTGTCAACAAGAGGTAAAGTATGGAATCATATTGTTTTTTGTTAGTGTTACAGATGTATGTGGGAACCTAATGAATCATTGAACTTTTTATTATTGGGAAAAATATTATGAGGAGCAGAGGAGCACAAGATCCCTTGCGAGGAAAAAGATTGTAAGGAGCAAAGAAGCACAAGGGCTCTTGTGGGGGAAAAGGTATTATAAGGAGTAGAGGACCATAATTGTCCTTGCGGGGAGACATTGATGAGTCCTCATGGTCAAATCCATTCAATTCTTATCTTTAGTTAGACATAGACAAGGTGGCCTATAAAATCATATATGGAGAATATTCCTCAACCATCGAGTAGAAAAGAGATTAGTTCAAATGATTACCGTTTCTCAGTCATTGTTTAGTCTTCCTAATCTATGTTTGGTATTCCTAATCTGATCTAGGTTCGGTCTTCCCAATCCAAGCTAGGTTTGTGGGAGATGTTGTGGCAAAATGGAGCTAGGTTCATAGGATATTTTGTTGCAAAATTAAGGGTCCCTGTAGCCCTTGCTCTATCCAATGTCTACATGATTTTTAACAACCACAAAAAGGGTTAATATTTTGTCAGAATGGCCAGAACTCAAATTATGAATATTCATTGCATGTTGAGGTATAGAACCTGAACTAAAAATGGGGGTTTCATTTCTAAATTCTACATCTTGCTTGAATCTTCTCAATTTTTTTTCTATGTTAAAACTCTAGGTGACATTGATAGAAATTTCCCTTTATGCACACCCATCTATATGTTTTTGGTTTATTTAAGAACCCTGAAATGGCTCTTTTATATTGTGATCAACATACATTGCATATTAATTAGACAGATCTAGGCTCATTAAGTTGGGTATTTTCTATTAATATTCACCTCTATTTTTCATGTCACGGGCAAAGTCTCAAATTAGAGACCTCGACATGCATTCTTTCCCTTAGAATTCTTTGTGGTGTTATATTTGCTTGAAATGAAAGAAGCCTCATTCCTTTTTGAAATGTCATTTTGGTCATGCATACCATAGTGAGAATTGGGGATAGGGGAGCTCACGAGTTAACCAAGGTTTCGTTGGAATTTTGGGAACTGAAACCGAGCATATGTCAGTTGCTTTTGCATGACCTCTGTCTTTAATTTTTACACAGCCACTTGGAAATAATTTGCAAAAATTGTCTTGCATATTTTGAAAAGTTGGTTGTTAGGAATGAACTGCATACATTTTATAATATCTTCTACCTCCCCTTTCTATAGTTCCTTTTTTGCTTGGGCACAGATGAAACAATGTTTAACTATCAAAATTATACCTTTTTAATCTCTTAAACTTCCACTCTTTGTAATTCCTTCTTTGGTTTCATGTAGATCAAACAACATATAACCTTCAAGTGGCCTCCTTCAAAACTAGCCCATCTTTGTGAATACGACCTTGTGTAGCTCTTTCACCTATAGCAAGGAAGAATGTGAGCTTTGACTTTGTGTACCATTTTGAGAGCCATACAATGATATAAGCATAAACATACTATTAATAATAAGTATGATCTATATTTGTATTTCTTACAATGATGTTGGCAGTAGAATCTTTCCTAGAGGATTTTTTAAGAATTAGGCCTCACGAGATGAAAAAGATGATGGAGAAACTATGTCATGTCTATATGGACTGCTATATATGGTCATACATAAGAGGCTAATTTGTTTTGAATCAATATAAAATTGGGCTATATGTCCTAGACAGCTTGGAAACAAGTTCAAATTCACAATTCTATGGTAAAATGACATTTTAAAGGTGCATTCCATACTTGAGAATATTCCATTGAAGGCAAATCAATGATTTTTGTTATATTCATGAGTTAGAATTGATACAAATAGTGAATGCATAGAATTATTGCTTAGAATATACAACAAACCTTAATGCATTCATGTCAAGGAAATTAATTGTAAAAGAATGATCTGGTAAGGATATTAAAAGTCTAAGTGTCGAGAGTCTTCCTTCTTGTTTTGTAAAATGGACATTTTCTTTTCAAAGGATACTAAAATTTTCCCTTGAAAGTCTCCCCTACCATTCATGTATTCCATGTTAACTTGATTAAAGCACCGTGATGATCTCTAGATAGTATGGGTGGGGGGGACTTAGTATAAGCCTCTCAAAACATATGTGTAATATGCATGTCAACATACAAAGTAATGTACATGAAAGTTTATTTTTTATTTGCAATATTTATCTGATTTCCATGCAAATAATGCTATTTATGCACACGTGTTTCAATACAAATACCTGGGTGAACCCTCATGGCTATGACTGAATGCACTATTAAAAGGTCAGTTCTAGTTGTGCATGACATATCGTTGATGCCATTCTTTAAATAATGTGAAAGATACAGATGAAATAATGTTTAAGAATGTATTTGATGAATAGTTTCTATAGGAAGCAATAGGTGGGTGGAGATTTAATTTGAAGTTAAATATTTCTTATATGATGTTGAATATAAGTTCCCTAAACATAGTGAAAGTGCCACATTTTATTACATAAGGGAATTAGAAGGTCAATAAAGTTTGCTATTTTTTAGATTTTAGAAGGTCAATAAAGTTTGTTATCTTTTAGATTTTCTATTTCTTTGGAAAGTTGACCATGAATTTCATGTTGGTTCTTAATCACAAGTTGGAGAGAGACCTTATTTCCCATTTAAAATGAGCTATCAAAATTAGAACATGGTTTTGTAAAATTCTGACAAGGACCAAGGAAAATGAAAAGCCAGAGATACCTGAAAGCCATTGCTATATATGATACCAAAAGTTATTGGAATGTTATTGATAGATTCTTGTATATGGAGAAATTTTGGACTAATGAACATGGATAAATTATATTCTTGGCATGCTAACCGAATTATGAGGTGGTTGGTTCATATATGTTTTTTCCTGTTAGTGTAATGCCTAAAAGTTTGTGGTAATAATTACTTGTGTTTTGTGTTTTTTTTATTTGATATGTTTGTGATGTACTTTTATCACATTAGTTTAATATGTGGGTTTTTTTTGTTGCAAGGGGATTGCATTTTTATTTTTCAAAGTCCTAGTCACATCTATTACCTACTGATGTTGAAATTTCATGAACTTAGTTTCACTCTAAGTATGCAATTAAAAACAAAAAAATGCCTTTTTAGAGGATGGCGTGTAAGGATTTATCTTGCATGTGCTCTACAAATGACTTGATTTCGCTAATGAACCCATTGTAATGAGCTATTACTACTTTCCATTGGGAACCCTATTTGAATAACCGATAATAACACAATATTCTCTTTCATATGAATGATATGTGTCTATTGTCACCTTGATCTTCATGGAATTGTATGGATGGATTCATATCTTTTGAAATGGCCAAAAACATTTACAATTTTGTCACCTACTAGAGAATCCTTAAACATGGTATTTAAATGCATTCAACTTTTTAAGCCTTCAAAAAGTTGAAGGTATATATATTTATTTTTTATTCTATTAAGTAAATGGATCCTTGCACACATAAGAAGTTTGCATATACTTTTCACACATCAAATGTTCCATTTATTTCTCTTTTCTATAACTACTTTCTTTAGCTTCTTATGTGGCGCATGTGCTTACATATATTTTGGATTGACATGAGAAGAATCTAATTAGTTACAAGGGAGACTATGATACTTTTGACAGAACTTGAGATGAACAACTCCTCAATCAACAAAAATCTTTTGAGTCAAATGAACACACAAAGGATTATATGTAGATTAATTTTTATTTTTCTGTATGTTAAGTAGGTCAAATCTGATGAAAGTCTTGGAACTATTTTCTCCCTAGCAATGTTTTAGAATTGATAATTTTTCTACCATGTTGTGATATTTAATTTTATACTGATATATTTACCTAAGGAATAAAATAAGTTGCTTGTGTTTTTTTTTGTTTCTAGAATTTCATTGATAAGTTCTAGTACAATGCAAAAAGAATTTTAATGAAGGTATCGTTAATTATACTTTGAGGCTGTTCAATGCGAATTGATACATCATTGACATATAATATTGTAATTTTGTATATATGCCCTATTTTATCTTTAGAGTCAATCCATTCTTGATGAATGTCAATAGCATTCATTTGGTCAACATGCACCCAAGTGATAAATTTATGAACATTGAGGTCATATTTGATGATGCTTTAGGGTTTGAATCACATTGGTCATATGGATGTTGTTATAAAGGATCCATAACATGATAATAATTAGTGATACATACTATCATTTTTTTCCATATGCACATTTAATTTCCTTTTCATGTTGATGTTATGGCTTGTATTCTTGTATATACTAGTGAAGGTGTTTTCAAATTTTGTCTTCCATCTTATGTAAACATATTCACAACTTCTACTACATTGTGTGCATATATACATTTGAGATTTATGCCCTTGAATGTACACCAAGTGCTGCAATTATCAGTTTCAGATTTGATATTCCATTATTTGGGCTACAATTAAAAAATTCATGCTAGTTTTTCCTTGTCACACTACATTTTTATTTACATTTTTCTCTTAGAATGTAAATCTAATTGTAATTCCTTAATTTCTCATAGTTACATGAAGTCTTCGAGTAATTATACTTTCCAAAAATATCCATTTTCCTTCTACTTTGATCTCTCTTTTCACTTGCTTCTTTGATGCACTGAAGATGTAAATAAGATGCTAATGCTACCAGCAATCCCTGCTCCAGAAAATATTTCCTCAATTTGTGGTTAGAGGAGATTACATTTCCTAAAATTATGAATGGAAAACACATTTCTATTTGGATCCTCAAATCCTTCTCTTTGTGCTAATCCTTACACCAATTATAGTTTAAAACACAAAATTGCGTTTCCTGATTTCCTCATTCAAATATTCTCAACACTCATTTGCAACTAGAATATATTGAGATTCATAAACATCATTCTCCAAAATCTAAACTGTAATCTTATCAAACAAAGGCATTATATAGGATTAACCACCTATAAGTCAATTCGTAAACTTTTACCACGAAATAGTCCTTTCTTTCTACTTCGTATATTTCTTTGTAACTATATGTGCATAATCATTCCAAAAATTAAACAATAATTATTGAACACCATTGAGTTGCGGGAATCAATCTTTCCATCACATTTGCACTTCCTCCAAGTTTTGTTAAGTTATTTCAACCACAAACTACAAGAATGTATTTTCTTGAGAATCTCATACTAATTAATATCCCAAGGCTCCTTCTAGGTCTAAATACATTCTCACTATCAAAATTTTGTATGCTACCACGTACGAATTTAGTTTAAACCCCAATTATCAACGATTTGATCATGATTTGACCAAAACGTTTTCAATGATCGTGTTGGGCGTGAATTCCCAATGATTGATCATCACTTCTTGTAATAGTTTCTAGGAGTTGGGATTTTAATATTTAATACATCTACTAACCAAGTTGTGGGTACCCCATAGCTAAACTTCATTTACATATGTAGTACTTAGTTTACAATCATTTGTGTTGTAGACACATTGTTTAAATCTATCGTTGTAGAGAATGTAACTTCCACTGCTCAATTCTGATGTCATATGTGAAAAAATACTTGGATATAGCCATAAAACCAATTTAAATAATATCAATGTTGATCCAAACCACACACTCAAACATTCTTCCACTTGAGAGCCATTTTCTCCACACATCACAATTTATCTAGAAAACTAGCTCTCATTTCCCAAGAGATTTATTCTTACTTGCAACATCTTCACAAGTAAATATCCAGGACTTGAGTTTGCATGAACTAGGGAATATAACCTACTTTACTTTAATGTGTCTCTATATCTCCAATTAGATTTCACTTAGCAGGGTTTTTCTAACTTTTATATTGATGGAAACTTCCCAAAAAAACCTTCCACATGATTTCCACCAACATAACCTACATAGATGTTTCCTTGCTAGGACTATGCTCCCACTTCTGAAAAGGTATTTTGATACATGAATCTAATATTACTGTAGTTGATACCACTAAAATTCAATTAAATTTTGGAAACCCCTACATTCATAATTTGTACAATTCCCAAGCAACCTATTTGCATTCATTTTCCCTTACAAGAAACACATAAATTCCCAAGCAAAAATATCATAAGATGACTTGGGCATGGAAACTGAAATTTTGTTTGGTCTTAGATTTTTTGGTGGATCAATGTAGTCTGCAATAGAGATCTCATGTGTTGATGAGGCTAAATTACCATCTTGCTTTACTCCTTATCCTCCCCTTCATGTTCATTTCCTTTTGAGACTCTCCATAATCCTCTATTTCCATTGGTTTCCCCTCTCCCTTCCTGTCTCCCTTCTACTCTTCCTTAAAATTTCATTTCATGCTTGAACTCCTTACACCCCTCCTTTCCACTTTTCCTACCCACACTCTCTACTTTCCCTTCCCTACACTCATCTCTATGATTCTCCTCAATTTCCAGTCATGTTGTTTTATTTACCTTCTCCTAATACCCTCTTTCTTTGACTCCACACACTCCCTACTTTCCATGAAACACTACTCCAATCTCTCTATATTCCTCCAATAATGTAGGTTCATGACACTAGAGCATATTCCTTCCTAATAAAATATCAAACATGATAGCATAGCTAAAAATAAAATCATCAATAGATAAAACGTATGACCACAAATAGGAAATAGGAAATAAATCGTCTTCGAAATTTTTGTGTGCTAAATTAGATTGGTAGTTTGAATTATAATTATCTTTACATTTGTGATTCATCTTTTCAATTCAATCCTTCATCCTCCTCTCCCCCCATTTTACTCTTCTCGTTTCCTTCACCTATTCTCCCTTTCAAAAAAATCTTTCAATTTCTATTCCTTGTCAAAAATACTCTCCTACTCTCTCCACAAAGCTCCATATAAACTTAATATCCCCTTCATAATAGCCAATGACCTCAAATGAAGAAAAAATATTCATACTATTATGAAATTCTACATGGTTTCATTTTAGTCCCTTTATTAAACAACTTAAATGCTACATATATTGACCCAACTACCTCCATTTGAACTTTGATGTTATGCACCATCAAACATTAAATGAATCAAAAGAAAAATTTTAGGTGTAATGCACATTTCATTTGTCTAGAATTGGATGATCTAGTAACTTGGATCAAATTGCAAAAGGAAAAATGGAGGTAGACTTGGTTATAATTACAAAAATAAAAGGAAGTAATAATATGGCATTGGATTGTGGACTCATACATCGTTACTGACTTAACTAAGTTTCAACAAATTAGCTTCATCATATGAGACATAAATAAGAATTTTCTCTATCTTTATGAAGGGGATTGAACATCCACCTACCATAATATTTTAGAAATTAGAGAAAACGTGAGGATCATGTTATTTGATGCCCCTACATCATCTTAAACCTAAATTCCCTAAAATACTTATAGTCCCTCCCATTCTCCCTTAGCCTCTCCCTCACCCCATCTCCCTTTAGTCCTCCCACATCTTCCTCATGCCTCACCATCCCCTTCCTCCATCTCAATCTTATTTTCCCCAATTAAATTCTCCCTTTCTTCCACCACAATTCATCCCCATCTTCATGCTCTACCATTACACAATACCTCTCCCTCACACCATCTCCTTTTCCTCATCCCCTTACCCATATGCCCTTCCATTCTACCTCCAATCTCTCCATGTACTCCTTCATAAATCCCACCACATATCTTCCTTTCCCTTGCATGATCATACACCTTCCTCGCTATTTCTCTAACTTCACGTCCTCCCACATCCATTTCCTTTGTCCTTCCTCACACACTCTATTAATAATCATCACATTATCCTCCTGTTCCACCTTATTCATCATCCTTAACATTATTCCCTCACCCTCAACTCCACAAGATCCATAGCTTCTCATAATAACCACCTTTTCAACACTTCTCTCCTCCCAAAACTATTGTACCGACTCATGTTACCTTCATTGTTATTACCTCTTTCCTCTTCCCCATTTTTTCTCACCTACCATCCATCAACACCCACACATTAAATAAACTTAATCCTCCCCTCTCCCCTTACTTTCCAAACTTTGTACTTCCTTCTCACCTCAACCCCCATCTCCACCATATCCTCATCTAGCCACACCAATTCCTTTCCTATGTTTATTCATTATTCCTAGTTCTCCCTACAAACAAACTCTTCCTCTTCCAATCTCCTCCTTCCCAATTCTATCCTTCCATATAGTAGAAATATCATTTTTATCCTCTTCTCCCATAATACTCCCCTCCACTCGCATGCCCAATCCTCCCTCTCCCACAACACCTTTTTCTCCTGCTCAACTCAAACATATTGCCTCCTTTTCTCACAATACTTGCTTCCTCCACTCTCTATAACTCTCCCAAACCTCTCATCCCTCTTTATTTTAATCCTCCCCATCAGCGCCTCCCTTTTCTTCCTACAATATTTCACTCACACCACTCCTCCCTTTTCTTCCTACAATCTCCATCCACTCCTCTATCAACTACCAACTTCCAATTCCTTTTTGTATTCCTTACACTACTCTCCCACTTTCCCTACCCAATTAATGTCATACTCATTGCACTCTCCTATCCTCCTAACTCCCTACACCTCATCCATATGCTCATATTCACCTTTCCACCTTCACTTAGTCCTTTCTTTACCCCCCTTACATGAGAACTAAACAATTAATGTCATCCTCCTTGGCACCTTCCCTTGCAATCTCCTCTCCTCTCTCTTCCACGTTGTCCACATTATCATATTCACTTTTCCACCTTCACTTAATCCTTGATTTTCTCCTTTTACTTGAGAACTACAAATCCATTTATTCCTCTTCCTTGCCACCCACAATTCCGATCTTTCCTCTTGCTTCACTCTTCTCCCCTTTTTCTAATAACCCCAACCTTCTCCCTTCACGTGTCTTGTTTTCTATTCTTCCAAATTCACCCTCCCACATCCATTGCTCATCCTACCACTTCATTCCTCCCTCCCTTTCTTTTGACACCCTGAAATCCTCTTAATAACCTCTTCCTTCTCCCTACTTATACACTATTCACACCAAATTCCTCCACTACATTACATCAACCCTACCCTCATGCACCCTTACACTAGAACATATATAAAGAAAAGTGTTATATCCTAACAACATCTTATATAGTTAAATTACAATAGGTCTAAAAGTACTATGGCTATAGTTACATTGATTGGTAATCGCTTTAAATCAACATGTAGTAAAAGGCCATGGGAAATTGCCATATAGACTCAATACTCATAAAACAACAAATGTGTGTCTTTGAAGTTTGAAACATCCTTAAATCAAGGAAAAAGAAAAAAAGGGGCATCATAATAATATCTTAAATAGTTGAATTATAATAGATTGAAAGGTAGTATGGCCATGATTGCATTAAGTGCTTTAAATCAACATGTAGTAAAAGAGAATGGAAAATTTCGATGTAAACCTTAGAATCTAGGGCACAAATATTACACCCATAAGTAAAAAAAATATGTCTTTGAAGTTGAAAACAACATTAAATTGAGGAATGTATAGTAATTGAATTCGGATAAGGCTAAAAATCACCAAATTCAATCATTCACATGTAACTTCACTTCATTTAAAGCCAATTAAACTGAAGATGTAAAAATAATACACAAAGCTACCTATTTCATACAATTTAATATAACTAATATTTTGTTTTACTAAGATGTTTTTAAAGATGATATCTTATTGGAGACCCTTGTATTTTCTTGCATTGAGGTTTCAGAGTAAGATACTTATAATATAATATTGATGCATCACTATCATATAAACAAAAACTGACACAAAAATAATTTACACCAAAGCATCCGGCCTCCCTTAATACTCACCTTTGTATTTGTATTAGGTAGGCTAATTTATAATGAAAATTGAATTGCAACAACTCCGACAGGAATTTCAGCGAAAGATTGCATCTCGGGTTGTTTTGAATAATATCATACTTCATTCCATTTTCAATTTTCGGGATCTCAGTATCAAATTATGTAAGAGCCCTTTCATACATATAGCGAGATGGAGCTAGAAAAAGTAAACGCAGATACGTCCATTCATTTTTATGTATGTCCGAAGCCAAAAAGATAGCGTAATTTAGTATCGACTTTCTTGGAAGCGAAGAAATTGGGAACCAAAAAAGCTTCAAACATTTCGCCTCCCAAGTCGGATGGGAGGATAAAGGCAACGAACTACCTCACTCTAAAACATATGGATGGATGAAGCCTGCTCCCTTCGCTCGATAATTCTTTCTTTTCTGATAAGTTATCTTCTGTTAGTGTAGCCAGCAACTCCCAGCAGGGCTATTTCCATACACTTCAGTGATCACTTCGCCATTTCCTTATTTCTTTTCACACTTTGTCAGACACTACCTTTATTTCTGGCCATTTCTCCATTTCCCCCAACGTGGTCCAATGTATGGGCCTGAGCCACTCTTGGTGGTCATATTTCATTGATATGAGATCCTCCACAAGATTATCTATTAAGAAAAATCTATCTCGTTGCCAAATAATGTAGATCCACATAGAATTTAAAATGTTCCAAAAGATTATGAAGTAAATTGCATACAGGCCAAGAGCATACAGTACTACAATGCCTTCCTTGCAATAGAGATAAAATTGATGATGAAGTGTATGTGATTTTATGATGGCTAGTAAATAAAGCAGACGCCCCCCATTGATGAATTACATAAGAATGTGTTAACATAATTCATTATCCCTGGATGGAAATGTTTCCAAATATGTCAAAGGTGACGGCAAGTGATCTGCATGAAAACGGCCCTTAAATGTGGTCCGATTTCTGTCCAAGATTCTTTTGGCTCAAAACAGCCTCTAACATCACAATAATAACTAAGTTACAAAATTGTTTCGCAAAAACGTTCATATAATTTGAATTTTTTTGGCCATATTTTTTCCATCAGATATAATTCAAACATCAAAACAACCTCTGACTAAAACACTCAATTGCTACAATGGCACTTGATCTTTGAGAAAAAACGCACATATTTTATTCTCAGTTCCATATTATGGACTTAAATGTATCTTATTTTTTGACCAATCTACCAAGTATAGACCAATCCTCTCTATCTCAAACATTCAGCACGCTACAAGGATGATTATAAACTGATGTGCATAAAATGATCAAACATTCGGTAGAAATAGTTTCACCATATCATAGATGAACGTGTATTTGCAACAACTTCTTCTTAGGAATCAAGAGTCGCCGAAGAGAACCCATGCCATTATTTCGAAGATCTTTCAACAGCGGAACTTGAGATCCATTGCTTTTGTTAAGTGTGAAGCATAATTCACGCAGTATTTTAGATCCTTCTAGATCAGAGCTTCTTAGATCTCCAAACTGCCATTAGTTTCTAAATTTCCAGGATTCTATATCTTTCTACACTGCCAGTAGTTTCTAGAATTACATGCAGGATTCAAGATCCTTCTACACCGCCAGTGGTTTCTAGATCATTCCAGATCTCCATCTGAATCACATACAGGATTCTAGATCCTTATTTTGCCTCTATAAATTTGTAATTTCTTTGGCCAAGGAAAGCAAGCCAAGGCCCTAGCCTGTTATGTAATGCAAAGTGATTTCTGTTCTCCAGTGATTGTTTTATCTATTCCGCTGTTTCTGCCTAAGTAATCTTGTTGTTTCTCCATTTGTCTGTCTATGTGAATTATTCTCTGTTATTGTTGTCTAAGTCTCTGAGTATAAATCCATTGTGTGCTATGTTTGCTCTCATCTAACAACTAGTATCGGAGCGAGATTCGAATATCCACTGTGCAAGCCGCTTAGTGCCATCGCCTTGCTCTAGCAGCATTCATTAAAACGTTGGTTGCTACCCTTGGAGCTATTGAAGGATCTGTCCAGGAAATAGTTGAGGAACGCTGGAACTAAAAGACAGTTGCTGCAAGAAAAACAAGGTCGTAGACCTATGTTGAAATGTGTTGTTGGAGTTTGAAAAGTGGAGATCTGTGGAGATTGGAGTTGAAACGTAGTGCTCGTAAGTTTTTTTTTACATCAAGCTTGCACGTATATGTGAAGTTTTTTTCTCAAACCAACATGTGTATGTGTGAAATGTTAAAATGTTAAAACATTATATATGTTCTTATATTTATTATGAAACATAATATGTTGGAATTTTGAAAAGTATATTTTAAAAAAGAGCAGGAATTTTGAAAAGGGTAATTTGAGCAAGGCTAATTTTGCCCTATGGAAATCACAAATGGAGGATATATTAATTTTAAAGTATCAGTATTTGTTGATTGAGGGCACAACAAAGAAACCCTCATTGATGACAAACGAAGAGTGGAATAAGCTAGATGGACATGCAATTGTAACAATCCGCCAATATTTAGCAAATAATGTTTATTTCAATGTGTCCGGAGAAAATACGGCTAAAGGATTATGGAAGAAGCTCCATGATCTATATGAGAAGAACACAACATCAAACAAAGTTTTCTTGATGAAGAAGCTTTATAATCTCAAAATCAAGGAGGGTGCTTTAGTTGTTGAGCACTTGAATGCATTCAATATTATTACTAATCAACTTGTCTTTGTTAAAATCATTTTAGATAATGAAATTAGAGCTATTTTGCTAATGTGTTCTATGCCAAACAACTGGGAAAATTTAATTGTAGTTATGAGCACTTCAACAACTATAGGGACCCTGAAGTTTGATGATGTCAACAACAGTTTAATGAATGAGGAGTTACGACGCAAGTCAATTGTGGAAAACCAGGGAGGAGAGTCTCTAGCTATAGCTGATCATGGTAGGAGAATGGATCGAGGCTGGCAAGGGAGATCAAGATCGAGATGCCGATCAAAATCAAGGAGAAGCAGAATCATCTACTTTCATTGTGGCAAACCCGGGCACATGAAGAAAGAATGTCGATTCTGGAAGAAAGGACAAAAGGATCAGAGACCGTCTAGTACAAATCACAAGTCATCTAGCACAAATGAAGGTGAGACTACTGTTGTAGCCACAGATGGTGATGTGTTGTTTATTGTTTCAGTAGAGGATGCATCTGTATATACAGCTAGTAGTGGTTTTGATTGGATCCTTGACTCTGGGGCATCTCACCATGTAACCCTATGCAAAGATATTTTTGTTTCATATAATCTCGGTGATTATGGTAGAGTGTATTTGGGGAATAATCATTTTCGCATTATTGTTGGAGTGGGAGATGTCCAGATCAAGATGAAAGATGTACAAGATATATTGTTGAAAGAGGTCAGGCATGTACCATAAATGCGCATGAGTTTAATCTCTATGGGACGACTAGATGATGAAGGCTATTTGACAAGCTTTGGAAAAGGAGGCTGGAAAATTAGCAAAGGTGCATTGGTCATGGCCAAAGGACCCAAGACATGAACATTATACACATTGAAGACACTGATAGGAAAATCAAATTTGGCTGTTGTCACAAAAGAAAGAAATTCAGCAGATATGTGGCATAAGTATTTGGCTCACATGAGTGAGAAGAGCTTAAAAATCCTTGTTGGTAAATTTTTTTTTCCAGGTTTGAAATCCTACAATCTTGATATTTCTGATCATTGTATATATGGTAGACAAAGAATGGTTTCATTCCTTAGAGGTGGCCATGACAGAAACAAAAATTTGTTAGAATTGATACACTCAGATGTGTTTGGGCCTGTTAACATCAATTCATTAGGAGTAGCATCATGTTTTGTAACATTTATAAATGATGCATCTAGGAAGGTTTGGGACTACCCTATGAAAAGTAAAAGTGAAGTATTTGAAATATTTAAAAAATTCCATGTTGTTGTTGAAATAGAAGCTAACAAGTTGCTCAAGTGCTTGAGAAGATATAATGGTGGAGAATATTGTTCAAATGCATTTAATAAATATTGTAACAAGTATGGCATAAAACATGAGAAGACTGTGCATGGTACTCCTCAACAAAATGGTGTTGCAGAAAGGATGAATCACACCATTATGGAAAAGTTGAGAAGTGTGTTGTCCAATTCTAGTTTGGAGAAGTATTTTTTAGCCGAAGTTGTAAGGACAACTTGCTATCTTATAAATCAACCTCCAAGTATAGCCTTGAATGGTAGGATCCCTAAAGAAGTTTGCACTGGTAAGAAGTTGAATTATTCTCATTTGAAAATATTTGGATGTGAAGCATTTTACATATTTCGAAAGAAAATAGAACTAAGCTAGCTGATAAATCTATGAAATGCATTTTTCTATGATAAGTGGATGAAGAATTTGGGTATTGTCTATAGGATCTAGTCAAACATAAAATTATTAGAAACGGGGATGTTATATTTTAATGAGTCGTAAATTCTTAAGACAATTGTAGGTGAGATGGAGATCAAGAAAGTTATTGACAGGTTTGAAGAGCAGCATGGAGACATCCCACCAATGCAATAAAATGAACAACAAATTTAGGAACAGGAAGGAAAACAAGTGGAAAATGATGAGCACAAGAAGGAATCTTGTTGGAATTTTTACAGGAGATTCAACCTGATAATGCACCACCATAGTTGGTTCACAGATCTTATAGGTCTCATAAGAATTCATAAAGGTATTCTCCTTTAAAATATATTTTATTGACTAATGAAGGTGAGCCTAATTGTTTTCAAGGGGCTTGTAAAGTTGAGCACAGTAAAGAATGGAAGAAAGTAATGGAGGAAAAAATGAACTCCTTACTAGAAAATAAAACTTGGGAGTTGGTAAAGCTCCCAAAAGGTAAAAAGGCTCTACAAAACAAATGGGTTTACAAGATTAAGCATGAAGGTGACAAAAAGAAGAAGAGGTATAAAGCAACGCTGGTGGTGAATGGATTTTCCCAAAAAGAAGGTATTGAATTCACTGAGATTTTCTCACCTATTTCTAAAATGTCATCCATTAGTGTCATTCTTGGTCTTGTTGTTGCTTTAGACTTAGAATGTGAACAATTAGATGTAAAAACTGCTTTCCATCATGGTGAATTGGAGGAAGAAATTTATATGGAGTAGCCATAAGGATTTATAGAAAAATGAAAAGAAGACTTTGTTTGCAGGTTGAAGAAGAGTCTCTATGGGTTGAAATAGGTACCTCGATAATGGAACAAGAAATTTGATTCATTCATTTTGGAACATGGTTTTCACACATTGGAAGTTGTCCATTATGTTTAGATCAAGAGGTATGATCAAGGAAAGTATATAATATTAGTATTATATGTGGATGACATGTTAATTGTTGGGCATGATAAGAATATGATCAATAGGTTGAAGAAGGATTTAGGCAGCAAGTTTGCAATGAAGGATTTGGGTCAAACACAAAAAATATTGGGCATGAGGATCATGCGTGATAGGAAAAATAAAAGGTTGTTATTTTCACAAAAAATATATATCAAGAAGGTGTTTGACAGGTTAATACAAAGGATGCGAAGCCAGTTGGTACACCCCTTGCATCCCACTTCAAGTTGAGTATTGAGTTATAACCTAGTGATGACAAGGAGAAGGAAGAAATGAGTAAGATTCCTTATGCTTTAGTAGTTAGAAACTTGTTGTCTACCATCGTATGTACACGACTAGACATTGCATATTCAGTGGGAGTAGTGAGCAAGTTCTTGTCAATCCAAGTGAACAACATTGGCAAGCAATAAAATGGATTTTGACGTGTCTCAAGGATACTCGTCACTATTTTTTATGTCTTGGTCATAACGAATCTATGCTTGAAGGATTTCTAGATGGAATATGGTCATAGATATTGACACCAAGAAGTCCACTATAGCTTATTTGTACACATTTGCTGGTGCAATCGTATCTTGGGTGTCAAGGCTACAAAAAATAGTAGGTCTCTCTATAAAAGAAACAGAGTACATAGTTGAAACAGAAGCTTGTAAAGAGATGTTGTGGATGTAGCGATTCCTAGGAGAGATAGGAATAAATTAGGACAAGTTTGTGATAGTCAGAGTGTCATTCACTTGGCGAAAAACTAAACATTTCACTAAAAAACTAAGCACATTGACTTTAGGTACCACTGGATTCGGCATGTGTTAGAGGAAGGAAAAGTATCCTTTGAAAAGATCCATACATATAAGAACCCTGTTGATATGCTCACTAAGATTCTACTAAGAAATAAACATGATTTATGTAGAGGCATGGTAGGACTTGGCGTGACTTGATTCGAGACTCTTCATTTGATTTCAACTGGGAGAATGTTAAATGTGAAACCAATGAAGATGTTGGCACCAACTCACAACACCATCCAATGTCGATCATCATCCACACAGAAAGATACAACCTACTACGTTGTCCACTGACTCCACTATGCAGTCATGAATTCCACATGATAGAATTGGAGAATTCTAGAGCTCCCCTCTTCTAAAAATTTGTAATCTCTCCCTTGCTTGAGAAATGAAATCCAAGGTAAGGCCTATGTGTAATGGAAGTATTTTCTCCATTGTTGTCTTGTGCTTTGTGTGTGTGCTCTGCCTTGTGTTTTGAAGTCTCTTGTTGTATTTGTTGTATTTACCAGAAATGCACTCCTCTCAACCTATCACGAAATTGGCTGAAATAGTGAGAAAATTAGGACTTGAAAATGCATGAGAAGGTGTTGATATCTGTCTCTCGAGGATTTTAGAGAAACATTTGCTTAACATGATTACCGGGTTGATAAAACACTGTAAATATTGTACTAGTCTAGGGGTGGTCAGGAAAATGTGGCTACGCCAACTAACATTAGAAGGGATGATGACAACAATATGAAGCAAAGCCCAAAAAATGAATCTAATGTCATGATCGATGGCTTTGATTTATCAAAAGATTCAAACATAAAGGAAAATCATGATGGATTAACTAACAAAGATGTTGTCGACATGTGTAAAATCGAGAACTCACACTCTTTTAAGATATTTGAGTTGAATTACATGGGAAGGTGGTACATGGAAATCCTTTACCCTGTGGAGTTCATACTAGGTGGCGACAGTAACAAGGTTTCTAATAAAATTCTGAATAGATGTTATTTAATGGATGAAATAACAAAGGTGTCTAATGGAGATGAAAAGGGTAGAATAATGTCTAGCTTGACCAATTTCAAAAAACGCACATATAATTAATACTAATAATAATAATAATAATAATTTAAAATTAACTCTCGTTATAATTATTAATATAATAATTTTAAATAAATTATAATTTATTTAACTTGTGTTTTTATTTTATTTTAACAATAAAAAATATATATAATTAATATTAACAATAATAATAATAATTTAAAATTAATTTTTTTATAATTGTTAATAATAATAGTTTAAAATAAAATTACAATTTATTTAATTTGTATCATGCTTTTTATTTTGACAATAAGAAATATATAATGATGTAATTGTCTTGATGTTTATTATGGATTTATATACTTACACTAGTTTTTGGCATCCTTAACCTATATCTTTAATAGTCATTACAAAACTTGCTAGAGATTAGGCCACGAGACGTGTAAAAACCAAACCTCCCATCTAACTATTAGACCACTTCTTACAATTATAATTCATAATAATTATTATATTAAATATTTTAAAAATATATATAAAAATAATATTCGTGATAATTATTATATTAAATAGTAAAAAAAATATATATATAAAAAAATTGATATGCAAGTCACTCAATCATATAGTGTTAATCATTTTTACTAAAATATTTGTGCAACGCTATCAAAATATTTTTGTAACAATATCAAAAGCCAACTAATTCAAGTTTGCGATAAATAACATAGTTTCAAGTTTGCAGTTACATATTGAACATTTTAATAACGAATTCGAAATGCCAATATTAAAGGATTACTTTTGGTTGGTTTAGCCTCGTTTTTAATATATTTTTTAATTACAAATTTATTTATGGATACAATTTAATTATTTTGAAAATTTAATTCCTTAATATTATATATATATATATATAATATATATATATATATTATAATTAAAAAAATTAATTACTTAAATTTATATGAAGTCCAAGTTAAAGATGTTTATAAAGATTTGATAAGCAAAGTTCTTTCTATGCTCAAGCCGTCCATTTTATGGAAAATAGGCTGCCCCTTAAAAATGATCCTGTTTGTGTGGCTGGCATTTCACAACAGGAATATTTCTTGGGATAACTTAAGGAAGCGAGGGTGGCAGGGACCGGGTGTTTGCTCCATCTGTTGGGCTGAAGAAGAAACCAATTTCCACCTTTTCTTTGCCTGCAAGAAGACTCATCTTCTGTGGTGGAATCTAGAGAATGCCCATGGTGTCCAGCACTTATCTCATTCTTCGACTGCTGATGCGTTCTTATGGTGCAACGTTCAAAAGAAATCATGGAGATCAATCTTCATCATTACGGTATGGTGCATATGGAAATGGCGCAATAAGGTTGTCTTCAATGGCAAGGTCCCCCAGCACATGGAAATTTTATCCTCCATCACTTCTATTTTTGAATCAATCTCGCAAAGCTCATCTAAGATTCCTTTCTAGAAAGAAAGTGTGATTCAGCAGGACCTGTCTGTCATACCGAGAGCCTTCTTCGATGGGGCTGAGTAGGAGGGCCAATGTGGCTGCAGGGTTTATATTGTGGTAAATGAAATCTGTCATTTTCATCTGTTCTGGAATTGAGGCAGTGGTTCAAACAGTAAGGTGGAAGTAATTGCCCTTGCAGGCCTTCTTCATTTTTGCCTTTTTCTCAATCTTCAGGATGTTTCCATCTTTGGTGATTCTAAGGTCTTGGTTGATGGTCTCTGTGGTAAGAACATCATAAGAAATCCGCAGCTCTCTGGTTGGATTGAGAAGATTAACTTTTTATGGAACATATCTAAGGGGGGGTCCATTTGTCACATCAAGAAGGATCATAACCATGCTCCAGATGTCTTATCCAAAAAAGGTCTCTGGGTGGCTCCAGGCTTATGTTTCTTGCAGGTTTCTTTTGAGGGCAACGTTATCTCCATTCAGGACTTTCTCCCTCCTGATTTCTAATCCTTGTTATTGATTCTAGCTCCTTCTTCTTTCTCTGGTTTTGTTTCAAGAAAGCTCTGATTTTTCTTTCTGGTAGATGAAGGTTTCCATTCGCTAATCATGTTGTTCCAGTGATCACAGGTTATTCATGAGTGCTTACAATATACAGTTGCTGGATGCAGTATGCCAAGTCTCGCTTCTTTTTTATGTTTGTGATTTGCTATAGGTTGTGTGTTCGCCATAACTTCAATCTTGGTGTAGTTAGGAGTTTTGATTCAGATGCTATTCAATGGGAGTTTTTGGATTATGCTGATCCTATTTTAGGCACATATATGTGGAGCATTTATGTTTTTTAATTCTGGCTTGTGCCTGGGGTAAAATATCTTATATGTTTTTCATCACAAAGACCAGAGAAACTGATATAATGTCATTGTTTATATTACTGATATAAATGAAATATAACTTTTTTCAGCCTGAAAAAAAAATATATATTTATTTCAATTTTTTAATATAATATTTTTTATTATTTTTTAATTTAATATATATAAATTTATTCTGCTTCCTTAACTGTAAAATCTCACAACTATGAACTCAAACTTGTTATTTTATTATCTTATGTTTATTGTCCTAAAATAAACGGTAAACGGGACAGTGTGACTACTTTTATAAATGTGAAAAGAAATGAAAACATCGAAAGCGGGAGAAACTCGCATCCAGAGAATGTGAAGGATGGGAAGAATGTGATGCAAAGGTCCTTTTACCGCAGCCGCTCCTTCATAGGTCGCAGGCCAATGCCACTGAAGGTTTTAAATTCAAATTTAGAAATTGGAAAATTCATAATGATATTAATTAGAAAGCACATCGCTTTTCAGAATCAATAGATGTCCATCATTACCACAAAGAAAGAAAAATCTAAAATCCCTGCTTATTGAATTTGTCAAAAGTACCCCGTTGTCATTTTTAGAAATTTAATCAGTTTATAACTTAAAATCATCCCAGTGTTAGGGTAGTTAGGGTATTGTTGAGATTTTCTGTTTTAGTCAAATAGGCAAAAATCTCTGAAGGATGACAACAATAGGGATTCAGTTCCTAGATTAGCTCCAGGTTGTTGGGAGGGAGTTAATGCCTCCTATATTTGATGTGAGGGAGTTATGAGGCTGTTAGACTCTAGGCTATATAACAGGCAATCATTCGGATTGATTTGCTAAGATTGTGAGGATTTCTTGATGTAATCTCCAATTTGATAATATATTCCTGATGCCTATGTTTGGTGGACGTAGCCCAGTTGGGTTGGGTGAACCACGTTAAAAGCTGTGTTCTATGTGTTTGATCTTCTGCTGTGTTAATTCTGTGTTTATTTAATTCTGTTGTGCACCTGATCCAACAAGTGGTATCAGAGCACTGTTGGACGTGGGCAGCGGAGGAGGTCATGAATGCATTCAGACTGCTGCGGGTGCGGACTACACTGTTGGTGTGTGATCGCTGATATATCAGTGTGATTGCAACACTGTGCGTGGATTGGGCAGCCGCTGATCCTAAATATTTTAAAAACTGTTGTGTGTCTTTTGATTAAGGTGTGGTTCTATATATCCGTTTTTTAATTGAGCCCCGATTGCATATTTTAGTGTTAAAAATGTGCTTGCTAGTGCGTAAATGGTTAATGCGTGTTGGTAAACCTCGGGTCAACTGTAGCTGTGCGTGAATGAATTTTTTGGGATGTAGTGCTTCCAAGTTGTAAAGATTATACAACCAAATTGATTTGTAGGTTATCTGAAAAAGATTTATTCACATGAGTCCACTCGAGTGGGAGTATCTGTCATGAAATATTTGAAAATGAAACATGTGCAGAGTTCTCAAAAAAATAACAGTTTTGAGCGGACCAAAAAGATTTTTGGAGTGTTTTCTAATTTAAACATTTATGTGAAGAGCAAGGGACGTTATATGCGATTAATTGAACCGCTGCAAAGATAAAGCCAAAAGCACATTCTGTATTCATTTATTAATAGAAGTTATAATCCTGTCACATCCCAAGTTTGTTTGGTTGTGATGACATCCATGAATAACAAGTCTGGAAACAAATGAATTAAGAAATTCTAAATAGAATAGCAGCAGCGTGGGTATCCGCTCGCGAAAGAAAGAGCCTTGGTACCATATCAAATTGAAGATTGAGATTCACCTAGATCGCATAGGGAAGATATTTTTTATTTTGAATTGCTTTCATATGAACATTGGGTTGATTGCTGGCCATTGGTTGTAAAAACAAAGGAAGAGGCAGATATTTTTTTTTTTGTGAAGTGTAAACGGCAATTTTTTTTTTTTAAAGGCATAGGCAGTTTTTTGTTGAGTAAAAACAAAGGCATTGGCAATTTTTTTTGTTGGATATTGGAGATTATTGTGCTTTTGTGATACAAAATGGCGAAAACTCAAAGTGCCCGGTTCGAAATTGAGAAATTCAATGGCAAGAATAATTTTGAAATCTGGAAGGTGAAGATGCACGATCTGCTGGTTCAACAAGGTGTGGCGAAAGCACTGTTGGGGAAAAACAAAAGGCCTCCTTCCATGATGGAGGATGAATGGGATGAGATGGATGATAGAGCTCTGAGCGGAATTCGGTTATGTCTGGCGGACGATGTTCTGTTCAACATTGTGTCAGAGAAAACCGCCGTAGGCCTGTGGTCGAAGCTTGAGAAGTTCTACATGACGAAACCTTTGACAAATCGAATTCTCTTGAAACGGCAGCTTTATGGTTTGCGGATGAAAGAAGGTACCTCAATTGCTGATCACCTGAATGTTTTTAATACCTTGTTGGTGCAATTAAACAGTCTAGATGTAAAATTTGATTCAGAGGATAAAGCAATAACTCTATTATGTTCTTTGCCTGAATCCTGGGATCACTTTGTTACTTCCATAAGCTTTAGTACATCAGATATCCTTGAGTTTGACGATGTTGTTGGAGCCTTGTTGGCTGAGGAGACGAGGAATAGGTCGAATGCAGATACATCTACATCAGAGGTAATGATGGCCAGAGGTCGCTCACGAGAGAGACACTCCGGGGGAAAGCATAGCGACTCTCGTTCGAAGTCCAAAGGTAAGAAGCCAAAGGTGAAGTGCTGGCATTGTGGCAAGGCTAGACATCTAAAAAAGGATTGCTGGAAGCGAAAGCAGGCTGCTAAAGAAGGCTCTTCGACAGAAAAGAAGGAAGCCAACACCACAGATACAGGTTCGGTATCAGGTTCAGGTATGAGTGATGAGGTATTGTCAGTTAATGTTTCAAAACATGATCAACATTGGTTGTTAGATTCCGGGGCATCTAACCACATGTGTATACATAAATATTGGTTTAAAACATATAAATCAATTGATGATGGTGTTGTGTACATGGGTAATGATGTAACATGTAATATTGTTGGGATTGGGAGCATACAACTACAAATGTTTGATGGAACAACAAGAATATTAACTGATGTAAGGCATGTACCAGATTTAAGGAAAAACTTGATTTCATTAGGAGCACTTGATTCAAATGGATATAAAACTGTAATTCAAGGTGGAGTTATGAAACTTTACAAAGGCATCTTACTAGTTATGAAAGCTAAGAAAGTAGGAAATCTATTTCAGTTAGAAGGTAGAACTGGGTCAGATCATGTGTCTGTGTCTGAACATGACAGTAGTTCCATTCACTTATGGCATCAAAGATTGGGGCATATGAGTGAAAGAGGATTGAAAATTTTGGCTGACCGAAAGTTACTTCCTAATCTAAGATTTGGAAAATTGGATTTCTGTAAACATTGTCTGTTTGGTAAACAAAGTAAACAAAAGTTTAAAACAGGCAAACATACTAGTAAATGTATACTTGATTATATCCATTCAGATGTGTGGGGTCCAGCTCCTACAGCTTCATTTGGTGGTTCGTCTTATTTTGTATCATTCATTGATGACTTTTCTCGGAAAGTTTGGGTCTACATGTTGAAAAAGAAGTCTGATGTGTTTACAGTTTTCAGGCAGTTTAGAGCATTGGTAGAAAACAGCACTGGTAGAACTATAAAATGTTTAAGAACTGACAATGGTGGTGAGTTTTCCTCGAAGGAGTTTGACAGCTATTGCAAGGATGCAGGGATCGAGAGACATAAGACCACGGTTTATACTCCTCAGCAGAATGGAGTTGTTGAAAGCATGAACAGGACTCTTCTAGAGAGAGCAAGGTGTATGTTGAGTAACGTCGGGTTGCCGAAGGAGTTGTGGACGGAAGCAGTGGCAACTGCTTGTTATGTGATAAACCGATCTCCATCAACTGCAATAGACTGCAAGGTTCCGCAAGAGGTATGGACAGGACACCCTTGTGACTATTCTAAACTCAGAGTGTTTGGTTGTGATGCATATGCTCTAGTGCCTAAACATCAGCGAACTAAATTAGATCTGAAATCGAAAAGGTATGTCTTTGTTTGGTATGGTGATGGAACAAAGGGATTTAGATTGTGGGATCCTACTACCCGCAAAATCATCATCAACAGGAGATGTAAGGAATGAATCCTCTCTTGTACAGTTTAGATGTAGAATAGAAGATTGAAACAGGATGATGTATCTGATTTCCAGCATATTCAGTTTGACAGCATTTCTAATGATAGTCATAACGACCATAGTTCAGATTCTAGTCATGAACAGGTTTCAGAATCAGATTATGAACAGGGTTCAGTGGAGGACATGGACAGGTCTCAGATGGCGATCATGAAGAAATTCCTACAGTTGATAGACAACCCATTGTGGAAGCACCAGAAACATTCTTAAGGAGATCTACAAGGATCAAACGCCGTCCGAGAAGGTATGATGATTCAGTTGCTTTAATCGCTAATGATGATGAACCTTTGTGTTATTAGGAAGCTGTAGAAGGTTCAAATAGTGACAAATGGAAAGCAGCCATGAAGGAAGAAATGATGGCCTTGAGTAAAAACGACACATGGGATCCGGTGGAGCTTCCGAAA
>APFE031485557.1:711-20828 GCA_000404065.3 Pinus taeda
AGAATTGTTCATTTATGTAATGTAAAGGAGGTTGCCCCCTCAAAGAGGCTGAATTCTAAGGCGTGGATCTCTCTTTTCCATCTTTTTGTGAGATGGTTTCATAACAGTGATGGTTTATCTAATAGTGATGAAGATGAAACTAGACAAGATTACAAACTTCTCATGTGATGCGGGAGCATCAAGACCATCTTCATTTGTAAATATGTGATAAAATGGGGGTGTGATAAATTTTAGTATTTTTTTTTATTTTTAATAAAATAGGAAGTGAAGATTATGTAAATATTCTTTTCCCAAATAAAAGGATATGAGAGAATAGTTTAGAAAAAAGAATTGGGATAGAATTTCTATGTTTTTTCAGTCAAAATTAGGATAAGAGTGGAGAATAAAGCTTCAACTTTAAATCGTTATGTAAAAAAAGGAAAAAGCCTGCTTTTGTAAAATATAAGGTCTGAGAAGACCTATCCCTTATGTATGTTTATAAATAAACAGGCATCTAAAGCTCTCATTAGAGAGGAGCGGGTGCCAAAGTATAGTTTTAAAAACTCTCTGGCATTTTAGTGCAATGGGTTTTTATGATACTATGCATGTATCCAATAGTTGATTTTAACTGTGTATTGGAAGGTTTGAATGGCCTTTTTATTTCTCCACTTATTGTTTGACTGTGTGTATTAGAACAGGCATTCTAATTTCACTTCATTACAATCAGATGAAAATCCTCTGTTTTGCGCAGAATAGTAGCAATGTTAATTAAAGGAAGGCTATGTAATGACTTTAGAACTTCCGCAGTCTTCACATGGCGCAATTGATTTTCCTTTGATATATATTTAACTATGTATTAAGCTTGGTGGGCGGACAAAGAATCCTAAATGTTGTATATGCATGTTTAATTCTTTGTTTTGACTGAATTGTGGATATCGAGGGATCCTGCTAACTTGTATGTCTGAGCCAAAATTTTATTCGAATTGTGTGTTGAAGCGTTGAACAGGACTGTGATGTATATAGAGAGGGATGAATGGCTTTATTATCTCCATTTGGTGTCCCTTTCAGCTGTTGAAGCCATGAAAATACATATGCGCAGAGTTCCATTGTTCTTTATCGAATTCCGAGCTTCAGTTGATAATCAGTCAGTATATATATATTACATGTGTGGCGTTCCCTGGTTCTTTGACCATCTGAGAGGCGAGCAAACTCCTGAGCAACCATAAAAGTAGTGATGCTTGAACATAGTGCACAATATCAGAAGCGCAGTTAAGGCGAATTGTATGGTAAACAAGGTAGCGTACAGCCCGAGAGATACCTGTTGGAAAGAACCATGGGAACACAATATTGAATTAGATCATCAGCTTGTTTTCATTAATTGTTTCATAGCTGTTCGCTGGAAGAAAAAGTGCGATAGTCGATTGAACTAAAAAAATATTTGATTTTTTCCATTCAGTGTTTTGAACTCGGTTTAAATTGGGGCGATTGTACGCTGGTATTAAAATCAAAAAAATCCCATTGATGTGAGGTATGTGTGCCACATTAAATAAGAGCGCATTATATGATTCTTTTTAGTGCAATTGATATTTGATGACAGCTTCATGATTTTGGGCTTATACCCAAATTTCATTTACATCAACTAGAAATTGAGATTGTATTGGGTTAAAAAGGAAATTCAAGTTGTTGAAATTGCCAGCGATTGAAAGATAAAGTTGAGATTGCTGTGGGTCAAATTGTTTTAAATTGAAGGTTATGATTGGGCATTTATTGAAATGGAATTTGTCATGGACAAACTTATGGAGATCTTGGGTATTGTAGGCTTGCCTTGCATCAGGTGGTATCAAAGCAGGTTTAGCTCTGTTTGAACGTTCAGGTTTTTTAGTTAAGTCAATTGCATGTGATGAATGAATGTTAGATTTTTGGAACTGATGAATATTGCAGCACAGAGATGCAGTGCCGTTGAGGAAGTGAAACAAGATCAACAGGATCTTGAAAGGTCAGCTGACAGGTATTATTTATCTCTAATTTAAAGGTTATGCTTGATAATTTGATTTACAAGCATAGTGAAGAAATCTCAGTGGGAAGAAGTAGATCACAGCTAGAGTGCAATGATAAAGGAGTCTAGCAAGGGATTCTAAGTGAATGTGGCAGAACCTAAAGATTCAACAGAGGTTGAATAAAATTGCAGATGAGAGAAGCCTACAGGAGCAGTGGAGGATGCTCGAAAGGTTCCAGCAGAGGACCAATGATTACCAAAAGACCAGATCTAGAGGGAAGGATTGGTGAGGTAAGTGGCAGCAAGAGGGTTTGCTGTTGTAGAGGCTTCATGCAACTCATAGGTGAGGAAATCATGGCAAAGGAGATGACTACTGAAAGTCATAAAGGAGAGAGCATAGGTTCAGAAAGAGGCCACAGTAGAAAAGAGAAGAAATATGCCAAGGCGAAAGGCATAAGACAACAGTTGACTCAAGAAGAGTATGAGAAAGAGAAAGCTGAGATAGCAGTTCGTCTTGAGCTATTGATGGAGTTGTTGCGGGAAAATGTGAAAGACCAGAGACATGGTTTGCTGATGAGGAAGAGAGTGAAGTGGATGAGGCTACGACAGAAAAGATATTTACAGATAAGCATGTAGTTAACAGGGGAGCTGTGGAAGCTTGAGCAAACGGCGGATGTACAGTTGAGACGGGAAGAACCCAGAGCAGCTGAGTTGGAAGAGGAGGTTTCCATTGGTGAAATAATGGAGGAAGCAGTCAAGAATAAAAAGTCTTGTGATTTAAAAACTAATGAGTTACGCATGTTTGCAGGTACAGAACAGGGAGATGAACAAGCTTTAGAATTTGTTCAAGAAGAGTTGAATCTGAAGGTTGTTCAGATTGATGATGATAAAATGAAGACAAAGGAGTCTAATCAAAATGTTGGACCAACTGATGATTGGTCAAAAGTTGTTGAAGGTATAGAAAATTGTGTGAAGTTTCCAAGTTCTACTCCTAAGGAAGTCATTGAATTGTATAGAAAACTAGATCTCCAGAGAAGAGAGTTGGAGAGACAGAGGACTTATGTGGAGGTTAATTTGCTGAAGAAGCAAGGGAATAGAGTTTTTATGAATGATAGTCATGAAGCAGAAGATGGTAGAAAAGCGAGACTAGCTGACAGTCTCATGGTGAGTGCAAATCAGCATATTGATGTGATGATAGACGAGTCGAAAAGGAAATCAAAGCATTATACTGAAGAGTTGCCAGAGAAAGCTGAGGAGAAAGCCATTGAAGATTTGCTGAGTCCTGAAGAAAATTTTGGAGTTGCTACAGTAGTACAAGATGAATCTACAATATTTGAATAACTTGATTTGATTCCCAAAATCAATCAAGAGGATGATGGACAATTTCTGAAGATTGTCGAAAGGGAAGATGGAGTATATGTTGGAGTTAATTTGTAGCATGTTGATGAAATGCTGAAATATTTGCTGGAGACATCTGAACCAGAGAAAAAAGTTGCAGATGAAATTGCAGGTGACAAGCAAAGGAATGTTACAGAGGGACAAGAAGTTTGGGAGGCAGAAACATCCATAGTGACATCTAGAGCAACATGTGGGATGACATTTATGGTGGCAGCTGAGACAACACTGGCAACAGCAAAATCTATGGGGGCACTGATGCCTTATGTTTTTTATTCTAACAATTGTTTTGTGAGTACAGGTTTTATTGAAGATGCTAGAGAAAGTCTATTAGACGGAGAAATTGAAATGATGAGGCGGATGATGATGAAGGAATCCCGGAAGAGACCAGCAGCAATAAAACAAAAGGGAAGCAGCAAAAGAAAGACATCAGAAGACTGTGAGAGTGCAGCTAGTGGAGCAAGGCAACATTAGATATGGGAACTTGGAGAAACAGACAGAAGCAGCGACAAAGGGAAAGTTACAGTACAAGATATGGGATCCAGGCATACACAGATCCGAACACATGATCAGGAGATCATGATTAATTTTAAGGTTGGGTGTATGATGCAGGAGCATCAAGACCATATTCATTTGTAAATATGTGATAAAGGGGGGTGTGATAAATTTTATTATTTTGTTATTTTTAATAAAATAGGAAGTGAATATTATGTAAATATTCTTTTCCTAAATCAAAGGATATGAGAGAATAGTTTAGAAAAAAGAATTGGGATAGAATTTCTATGTTTTTTCAGTCAAAATTAGGATAAGAGTGGAGAATAAAGCTTCAACTTTAAATCGTTATGTAAAAAAACGAAAAAGCCTGCTTTTGTAAAAGATAAGGTCTAAGAAGACCTATCCCTTATGTATATTTATAAATAAAGAGGCAACTAAAGCTCTGATTAGAGAGGAGCGGGTGCCAAAGTATAATTTTAAAAACTCTCTGGCATTTTAGTGCAGTGGGTTTTTATGATACTATGCATGTATCCAATCATTGATTTTAACTGTGTATTGGAAGGCTTGAATGGCCTTTTTATTTCTCTGCTTATTGTTTGACTGTGTATATTAGAACCGACATTCTAATTTCATTTCATTACAATCAGATGAAAATCCTCTGTTTTGCGTAGAATAATGGCAATGTTAATTAAAGGAAAGTCTATGTAACGACTTTAGAACTTCCGTAGTCTTCACATTGCACAATTGATTTTCCTTTGATATATATTTAACTCTGTATTAAGCTTAGTGGGCAGACAGTGAATCCTAAATGTTGTATATGCATGTTTAATTCTCTATTTTGACTGAATTGTGGATATCGATGGATCCTGCTAACTTGTATGTCTGAGCCAAAAGTTTATTCGAATTGTGTGTTGAAGCATTGAATAGGACTGCGCTGTATATAGAGAGGGATGAATGGCTTCATTATCTCTGCTTGGTGTCCTTTCCAGCTGTTGAAGCCGTGAACATTCATATGCATGGAGTTCCATTGTGCTTTGTCCAATTTTGAGCTTCAGTTGATAATCAGTCAGTATATATATATTACATGCGTGGCATTCCCTGGTTCTTTAACCATCTAAGAGGCGAGCAAACTCCTAAGCAACCATCAAAGTAGTCATGCTTGAAGATAGTGCACAATATCAGAAGCGCAGTTAAGGTGAATTGTATGGTAAACAAGGTAGCGTACAGCCCGAGAGATACCTGTTGGAAAGAACCGTGGGAACACAATATTGAATTAGATCATCAACTTTTTTTCATTAATTGTTTCATAGCTGTTCATTGGCAGAAAATGTGCGATAGTCGGTTGAACTAAAAAGATATTTGATTTTGTCCATTCAGTGTTTTGAACTCTGTTTAAATTGGGGCGATTGTACGCTGGTATTAAAATCAAACAAAACCCATTGATGTGAGGTATGTGTGCCACATTAAATAAGAGCGCAATATATGATTCTTTTTAGTGCAATTGAGATTTCATGACTACTTCATGATTTTGGGCTTATACCCAGATTTGATTTACATCAAGTAGAAATTGAGATTGTATTGGGTTAAAAAGGAAATTCAAGTTGTTGAAATTGCCAGCGATTGAAAGATAAAGTTGAGATTGTTGTGGGTCAAATTGTTTTAAATTGAAGGTTTTGATTGGGCATTTATTGAAATGGAATTTTACATGGACCAACTTATGGAGATCCTGGGTATTGCAGGCTTGCCTTGCATCATCATGGCTTATGACGATGATAATTTTTGGGATGCTTTAGAAGAGGAAGACCTTCTTGACGAAATATGTAAACTCAAAATATTTTTAGAAGAAAATAATATGATTACAGATACCTTAACATACCAACTTGAAGAAAAAGAAAAACACAATGAAAAACTAGAATGTGAAATTGTGGGTCTAAGAAAGGATCTTGAGAAAATGAAATATCTCAATCTTACATTTGCTAAAGGATCAGAAACTTTAAATGAAATTATCAAAGTTCATCGTTCTCCTCTGATAAACACAGGTATTGGATATACAGAAGTCGTCAACCTCCACTAAAAGCTATCTTGATGCAACAAAGACCAATGAACAGTATGACAGTCAATAGCAAAGGCATAAAGCAGATCACCAGGTAAATCAGACTCAATTTACTCCAAGGATGAATAGAAGCCATAACCAACCTTAGGTAAATCATACTCAAGTTGCTCCAAATATGAATATCAATAGAAACTACAATCACGAGGTCAATAGATTTGATAGTCGCAGGAACTTCTTTAATGGGCAATGTTTTTCATGTCAAAATTTTTGACACAAAGTTGCTCATTGTGTTGCTTAGAAAACCATCATGACTAGAGAAGCATGAAATCAAAGGAATGTAACAAGGATCAAGAAAATTTCCTATAATAACTTTTCTCTTCTTCAAAATTAAATAGAATGCTCAGTCTGTAATAACTTTGGTCATGAATAATCTGAATGTAGGAGCAAATTTCAGTAAACATTTCAAAAGGAGAAAACTCCATTAAATCCCAAGATATGGAGAAGGAAAGAATCTCAAACAAAATGATGTGGTATAGCCTTGTATGCAGAAGGACAAGAAAATCAATGGTACATTGATAGTGGATGCTCAAAACACATGTTAGGTGACAAAGAAAAAATTCACTCATATAATGCCTTAAAATAGGAAAAGAATGTCTCATTTGGAAATGACGCTCCTGCTATAATAAAAGGTAAAGGATCTGTTTTCTTGAAAGAAAAGGTTAAAGCTGTAAATGTTATGTATGTAGACGGTTTAAAGCATAACCCGTTCAGTGTCAGTCAAATGCGTGATCAAGGAAATGAATTGGTGTTTTGATCAAATGGATGTGTTGTTCATGAGCTTGATACAGGAGAGACTGTGATCAAAGGTACAAGAACTCCAAACAACTTATACATACTCAAGGGAGGACAAAAACAGTGCTATCTAAGAAAAAATGATGAAAACTGGCTGTCGCATAAAAGATTGGGACATCTAAGATTTTCTCAAATAAGAAAATCGTGTAGATTCAAGGTTGTTCATGATCTTCTAGATATTAGCATCCTAGAGAATACAATATGCAAACCATGTCAAAATCGGCAAGCAAACTAGAGTTCACTTTATCGAAAAGGAAGGGTCAACTAGTAAGCCTCTTGAACTTATCCATACTGATTTATGTGGACCGTCAAGGAAAAAGTCACCTTGTGGAGAAGAATATTTTATTTTGTTCATTGATGATTTTTCCAAAATGTGTTGGATGGGTCTTCTAAAGCATAAAGATGAATCTTTTGAAAAGATGCAAGCCTTCAAAGCTTTGGTTGAAAATGAATCAGATCGAAAATTCAAATGCCTCAGATCTGATCGAGGAAGGGAATTTATCTCGAAGGAATTCTTTGACTTTTGTGAACAACATGGAATAAAATCTCAATTCTCCACTACAAAGTCTCCTCATCAAAATGGTGTGGTTTAAAGAATGAACAAAACAGTTCAACAAATGGCTCAAGCTATGCTACATGAATCGAGAACTCCTGCAACCTTCTGGGGTGAAGTTGCATTTGCTGCCATGACTATTCTCAACCAAGCAAATGTTCGGGTAAACAACACTCAAGCTCCACATGAAATTTGGTATGGTAAGACTCCTACTATAAAATACTTTAAAGTTTTTGGAAGCAAATGTTATATCAAAAGGACTGATGAAAAACATGGTAAGCTTGAACCCAAAGCAGATGAAGGTATTCTTCTTGGTTATTCTTCTAGAAGTAAAGAACATAAATGTTATAATAAAATACTTGGAAAAATTGTTGAAATCATTGATGTTTTCGTTGATGAAGCATGTGAAAATCCAAAACAGATAAAATCAACAGAAGATTATGACACTGAAGAAGATGTGGATTATTTTCACACATCAATCAAAATCATATCGAAGAAGAAACCAATAAAGCACCAAAATAATATATAATGGTAGAAGAAAAGACTCCGTCTAGGTATGTTCAGAAACATCATCTAGAAACTCAAATTTTAGGGGAAAAAGAGGCAGGTGTACAGACAAGAAGAACTATTACAAGGACCTCAAGCTATCTAGCATTACTATCCTCCACCAAACCTTGAAATCTAAAAGAAGCATGCAAAGATGCATGTTGGGTCAAGGCCATGGATGAAGAACTTGAGAAAATTAAAAAAAATGATACTTGAGAATTAGTTCCTATGCCTCATGATAAAAATATTATAGGAACTAAAGGGATATTTAAAAACAAGCTAAATGAAAATGGAGAAGCCATTAGAAACAAGGCCAAACTTGTTTATAAAGGCTATGCTGAGCAAGAAGGTATAGATTTTGAAGAAACATTTGCACCTGTTGCCAGACTTGAAGCCATAAGGATGTTTCTTGCTCTTTCTAGATTTTAGCAATTCAAAGTATACCAAATGGATGTAAAATCAGCCTTCCTGAATGGAGATATAGAAGAAGAAGTTTATATTGAACAACCAGAAGGATTCATTCTTGGAAATGATCCAAAACTTGTATGCGGACTCCAAAAGGCCCTCTATCGTCTGAAATAGGCTCTAAGGGCCTGGTATTACCACCTTGACAAATATCTACACCAACAAGGTTTTACAAAAGGCTCAACAGATAGCAATCTATATACAAAGGTTGAAACTGATAAATTGCTAATTATTATTGTTTATGTTGATGATATCATTTTTGGTAGCAATGAAGAACCCATGAGTTATAATTTCGCTTCAGTCATGCATTAAGAATTTGAAATTCCCTTGCTTGGTGAACTTACCTATTTTCTTGGTCTACAAGTTCAACAAAATAAAGATGGTATTTTTATTTCACAAACCAAATATCTCAAACATATCTTGAAAAGGTACATAATGGAAGATTCTAAACCTGTATGTACCCCAATGGTGACAAGATGCAGTCTCAGCTCAAATGATGAATCAACAGCAATACATCAACCAACTTACAGATCCATGATTGCTAGTCTGCTTTATCTAATAGGTACTTAACCTAACATTATGCATGCAGTAGGAATAGTTGATACATTCGAAGAAAATCAAAAGGAGTCACACCTTCATGTAGTCAAAAGAATTTTCAAATATCTTGAAGGAACTCAGGACTTTAGTTTATGGTATCCTAGAGATGTAGATCTTACTCTTCATGCATATATAGATGCAAATTGGGCAAGAAGTTCTAATGACAAAAAAAAACACTAGTGGTGGTGCATTCTATATGGGTTCGAGGTTAGTGTCTTGGTTCAGCAAGAAACAAAGCTCAATTGCTTTATCTATAGCTGAAGCAGAATATGTGGTAGCTGCATCTTGCTACACACAACTACTTTGGATGGTGAAAACCTTACAAGACATTTAGATCACATATACGCCACCCATCTTCATTCTATGTGGTCATATAAGTGCCATCAGTATTTCAAAGAATCCAGTCATGCACTCCAAGACCATGCACATATCCATCAAATACCATTTTCTACGTGAACAAGTTCTTGAAAAAAAATCAAATTGAGTATGTTACCTCCAATGAACAGGTTATTGATATGTTCACTAAACCACTACCTAGAGAAACATTTGAATATCTTAGACAAAATCTGGGAGTAGTTGTTGCATCATCCTGTTGTTAAATCTAATTTTTCAGAGAAAGGTTATTATATGTGAGTTTCATGAATTTTATTCATGTACCCACAGGGGTTTCTATGGGTCAAGGAGCGTATATGTTTTTTAGACAAGAAAAATAGTGGGGCGGGCTCTGATATGGGTGCTCTATCTCACATTGATGATTACAGTCTATTGATATGCTCTGTTCATTAATCTTTATCTAACTAACAAATATGCCTTGATCATTGACTTGTTAACAATGCACAGGTAGCATAGGTTTACGGGGAGCATTAGCCTTCACTCACATTCTGCATTATTGGCATTATGGTTGTTGGGTCCTGCTATGGCTTCAGATATTTATACCTTTTGTTACTTAATTCATGTAAAATTCTAGGGTGTGATATGTCTTCTCATACATTTGAATGAGTCCTATTGGACAAATAATGTAATTTGTATCCCCACTTTGCATAAGATGGATGATGTAATTATATTATTGTCATGTATAAACAATTGGTATATCCCCACTTGGTTGGGTGGATAAGTAAAATTTGGTATATCCCCATTTTGTTTGGAGATGGATATATGTATGTGTCATTGGTTATAGGAAGGTCATACTCACATAGTTGAGATATAGAGTCATGTTATTCATTTGGAGAATATTTTTGCAGACTCTACTTGTGCTCAGGGGGAGCATGGATGGTTTCAGTGCATATCAACATGTATAAAGGGGAGCTCAATCAGAGAATTCAACATGCACTCAGAGGGAGCATGAACAACATAGGGGAGAGAACATCTTAGTCTGGCCTTTGCCCTTGATGTCAAAGGGGGAGAATGTCTTGGTGTTGTCATTGCCATCAAGTCCAAAGGGGTAGATTGATGGCATTATGATACAGGTGTTTTCCTTGATGGCAACTAACTCAGATGAAAGTTCACACTGTAGTAGGTCAATAGCAAAGGATTACATATCAGACTCCAAAAAAATGAAGAAAGAGAGGTATACGCTGGTTCACTTTGTCCAAGGCACGTATACATGTGGTTTAATAGAACAAGAGTAGCATATAATGTATACATGCACTTTCACAGGAGGAAAAGCATGTACATGTTAGAAAACCAAGTTTTTGGTCCAAGGTAATTGGTCTGAGGCATTTGATCCAAGGTATTGACCCTAGGTATTGGGTCCAAGGTATTGGTCCTAAGTGGTTTGGGTTCAAGATAATGACAAAGGCCTAAGAGTATATAAGGAGGAGAATATCATTAGGCCAAGGTGTGCAAGCAATGATATTCTAAGGAATATTTTTATCTCAAGTATATATTATGTTGCAGGGTTATGTGTGGGACTGGATCTGAAATTTTCATGTGCACATTGACTTCAACATTGGATCAGGAATCATGAGACTTGAAATGACTTATTCTTGAATGATCTGATATTGGTTGAGACCAGATCTGATGCTTTGCACCTATTTTACTTGTTATCTATCATTATTTGGGTTTGTCTGAAGTCTGAAATTGCAGCAAAGTTCTGAGTCAAAATTTGTAGATTTGTACGCAAGTTCGTCTTGGCCAAACCACATGTACACATAGGTTCGACTCTTTCAAGTAGCGTATACAAAAAGAAAAACTTTTGTTCAGATCTCACTGATCTATTGATCAAATTCTATTATTTTACTTTTGTCTATCAATGAATTCCTCTTAGATCTGAACGTAGAACTGTTGTATAAGGAAATTGAGTCTGATTGATTGAATAATTGAGAAGGAAGGGTGATCCTTGCTGCTATCTATTCTGAACTCTGTAATATGATAGTAGATCTTCAGAATGTCATTGATTGGTACAGTCTATGGTTCATAAGTTTATGATTGATTATCTTTAGAGATATACACAGGTTGGGTTAAAGGAAGTAGTGTATACGCGTAGGATGGGTTCAACAAAGTAGACACTCTAATGCATGATTTTTGAGGTTACAGCTAGTTCTGGATGATGATGCATGGATCTGGGTTCAACACAATGTTTTGGTGTTAGTGACTTGATTGTTCAGATTATCTAATTATTGGTTGATGCAGTTTAAGTTTAAAATACTTTGATGGGTCCAGTGTGAAAATTTGATGAAACGTGGCCTTCAGCTTCTGGTGTTGTGATCCAAGAGTATCCAGTCTAAAATTTCATGAAACATGGTCCCTGGTGGAAGAGTGGAGTTTTTTGTATGCTGGCACCTAGGTACTAGTAAAACATATTGGCTAGTACAACAACTAGGGGATTGTAGCTCCCTTTCAGTAGAATCTGGAAAATGAGAGAAGGTTGTAACCTTTTGTAGGTAGAAGCCTGCATACTAGTATGAGTCTGCATGAGTACAAGATTGTAAATAGATCTTCTTATTATTAAAAGAAGACACAGTCCACAACAATAGGTGTTTTTTACCCACATTGAGTTTCCACCTTAAATCTTGGTGTTCGTGTGTGTTGCTTATGTATGATGCTTTATTCTGCTTTTATTGAACTGTCTAATAAATCTCTGATATACTTGTTTAATATCAACACATGATAAACTATCTAAATCACAAGTTCTCTGCATATAAGTTGGTTTCCTTAAGCCCTGTCGCGTGTACAAGCTAGTTCACTTCACTGAAGTAGCGTATATAAATTTGTTTGTAGAATAAAATTATTGATCTGATAATACTGATTCACCGCCCTCTCATTTTTATTTCCAAACATTGTGTTATAGATATAGGCTTTTAATTCTTACAATACCATGGGCCAATTCCATCTCTTATCAATACCACATGCCCAAAAACAATAACTTATTTCAAAATAAAAATATTTTATTTTGAATTCAATTTTATAACATCTTCTAGCTAAATCTAAGAGCAAAAAGGTTATAATTACTTTTGAGGTATATCTAAAGCCTCCATCTTCGAGACTACTAACAATATTTTCATAGAGATTAAATGGAGGTTTTAATAAATTAAAAAGTGAGAATACTTTTGTATATACATATATGTAATTTATATAATATAAATAATAGTATATAGAACTAGGATAGATGCATCTTAACCAAGGATCCAAGAAAAGTGATTAACAATGATAGAAGAAAGATAGTGGCCGATTATTTTAATTTTTTATTATTATTATTTTATTAACATGATGATCAAAAGTATAGGTTTAATATTTTACAACCAATTATGTTTTTTTATTAATTTAAATACTTTTTAAATATAATACAATGGGATCATTTTAAGAAGGATAGTGATATGGAAGGGGGAATAGACTGTGGTAGAGAGACACTGTGAGAGAGAAAGAAAGAGTGAGAGGAGGGGAAGAGAGTGAGAGAGAGAGATGGATTTGGAGGGGGAAAGAGAGTGAGTGACAAGGGAGAGATGAATATGAAATGAGGGAGAGAGGAGACGAGGGAACAGGGAGAAAAGGATAGGAATAAGATAGGGAAAGAAGGGGAAGAGAGAGACAGGGAGACATATATGTGGAGGGGGGAGAGAGGGGGAGAGAGAGAAGGAGAGAGGGAGGCAGATAGCGACAAAGTTAGAGGGTGGAGACAGAGAGTATGTATGATGGGGGCAGAGACACAGGGATGTGGGAGAGAATGGGAGAGAGAGGAAGGAAAGAGAGAGAGGACTTGAGAGATAGAGAGAGAGAGAGAGATGGAGTTGGATGGGAAGGAAAGACATAGAGAGAGAAATATGGAGAGGGAGTGGCAAGGGAGAGATGGAGAGGTAGAGAGCGAGAGAAGGGGAAGAGACAGAGAAGGGAAGGAAGTGGGAGAGATAGATAGATATGGGAGTGAGAGACAAATAAGAAGAGATGGATGGAGGTATAAATATAGATGACAGGGGAGAGAGGAAAGAAGAGAAAGATAGATAAATTTAGGGAGAGGCAGATAGAGTGAGACGGGGGAGAGAGGGAGGCTAAGAGAGAGAAGGATAGGAGGAGGGAGATAGACATAGAATGGAAGGTGGAGAGTGGGGCAAGAAGAAAGAATCTCATAGAGACAAATACATACATAGAAGTTAGATCTAGAAAGTCATGAATATTTAGATTTTCACTAAAATAGATGTATTGATTTCAATGTAGTTGTTGATTTCTAATCCTATTTGATCACATGCACTATATGCATTGATTTCAGTGAATATGTTGATTTATAATTCTATTGAATACCTTACACTAGATGCATTGATCCCATTGTCAATGTTTATTTCTACTCCTATTTGATTGCTTGCACAAGATGCATTGGTTTCAGTGTAGATATTTATTTCTAATCCTATTTGATTGTTGGCACTAGATGCATTGATTTCAGTGTAGATGTTGATTTCTAATCATATTTAATACCTTTCACTAGATGCATTGATTTCAGCGTAGATGTTTATTTCTACTCATTTATGATTGCTTCCATTAGATGCATTCGTTGTACTGTAGATATTGATTTTTAATTCTATTTGATTGCTTGCACTAGATGCATTGATTTCAGTTTAGATGTTCATTTCTAATCCTATTTGATTGTTTGCACTAGATGCATTGATTTTAGTGTAGATGTTGATTTATGATTTGATGTAACAAGATGTATGATGTACATTAATTTCAAAGTAATTAGATTAATAGTGTGCATTGATTTCACTGTAAGCACATCTCTACCTCCTCCATCTATATCTCTATCTCCCATTGTTTGTCCTTCCCTATCTCTCTATCTCAGCCCCTAAACATAGACACTCTCTCTCCATATCTATCTATCTCTCTCTCCCTCCATACCTTTCCCCTCCCTCTCACTCTCTTCCCCTTCTATTTCTCTCTAACATTTCTCTCTCCATATCCATTTCTCTTCCTCCCTCCCTTTCTTTGCCTCTCTCTTCTTACCTCTTCCCCCCATCTATATCTCTATCTCCCCTTGTCTCTCCTTCTCACCCCTAAAACATACACACTCTCTCTCAGTGTAAGCACATAAAATATTCAACCATAAATACAATACAATTTTCATCCTAAATAAGATGTCTTCTTACTTGAATTTATAATTGGCTACATTCTTATTCCCATTTTCCATCATTCGACATTGTTAATTACTTTGCATTCAAACGCGATAATAGAAAATAATTACCATTGAAAATTATTTGGGGTTTAACATTCCATAAGTCACAATGATTGACTTTGGAGAAAACTACTATTAAATCCTCAAGTTCTGCACTCAAAAAATAGTTTTGCACCTCGACCGATTTAATCCCTCTCGGTGCTTGATAGATTAGGTGTTAAGATGGATCTAGGTTGGTTAGAATAATATAATAATAATAATATTATATTATTATATTAATATAATGATAATTTCATATTATTATGAGTTATTATTATTATTATTATTATTATAATATTAATAAAATAAAGATATAATAATATATATAAATAAGATGGTTGTTATTATTTTATATAATTACTAATAATCACAAATAGTTTGGTGTTTAAGAAAATACATAATAATTGTTAATGTGGTTGATATTAAACAAAAGGGACTAATATTATAAACCCAAGGTATACAACCCCTAAGATAAATATTAAAAATACTAAAATATAACATGGTTGAATTATTAAAAACATAAGAATTATAATATAATATAATAATTATTATTATTACTAATTAGTATTACTAAATATTATTATGAGTTTATATTATTATAATAATCATAAATATATTAATAAATTAGAATATAGTTGTTATTATTTATATAGTTATTAATAACCATAAATAACTGGTGTTTAAGAAATATATACATTATAATTCCATTTTTTGAGTGCAAAACTTGAGGAGAGGTTTGCAGCTCGAGAGATATGATACCTCTTAGTGCTTGATAGATCCAATGTTAAGATGGGTCTAGGCTAGTTTCAGCCATGTGTGGTCATACAAAATTTGTTGAACCTATAATTATTTTGATCATTTTAAATATGTTAAATATGTCTAAGATTAATTTGGTCAATTTAAAAAATGATGAAATAAAATTTTGAGTGAAAAGTGTAAATGTAAGAATTTTGATTGATAGAAAATGTCAATAATAAGAATATAGTCAATTACAAACAATCTTCATTGTGATCAATGTGAATCTATTTTCTTCTACTATTCCTATTGTCACAACCATTAGTTTTTCCATTTTCAATCATATTAAAAGATTAGTTGGAATCATAGACCATTCAAATATTTAACTCAAGCTACTATATTAAACAACATAGAAAATATTTAACTCGAGCTACTATAGTAAACAACATACCTTGTCTTTGTTGCTCTTCAATATTAATAGTAGTTTTCTCCAAAGTCAATAATTTTGACTTATGGAGTGTTAAACCCCAAATAACTTTCAATGGTAGTTATTTTCTATTACCTCATTTGAATTCAAAGTAATTAACAATGTTGAATGATGGAAAATGAGAATAATAAGAATGTACCCAATCATAAATACTTTATAGTTTCAAGAAGCAAACATTTTGGGTAAGGAAACATTTTATTTAGGATCAAAATTTAAGTATTGTATTTATGGTTGAATAATTTTTGTGTGCTTACATTGAGAGAGAGTGTGCGTGTTTTGACAATGAGAAGGAGAGACAAGGGGAGGTAAATATCTAGATGGGGGGAGAGGGAAGAAGAGAGAGGAAATGACAGGGTGGCAGGAAGAGATATATATACATGGAGAGAGAAATTTTAGTGAGAGAGAAGTCGAAGAGAGAGAGAGAGGGAGGAGAAGGGAGAAAAGGAGAGGGAGATAAATAGATATTGAGAGAGTCTGTGTATGTTTAGGGGCTGAGATAGAGAGATAGAGAAGGAGAGACAATGGGAGATAGAGATATAGATGGAGGAGGTAGAGATGTGCTTACACTGAAATCAATGCACTCTATTAATCTAATTACTTTGAAATTAATTTACATCATCCATCTTCTTGCATCACAAAAAAATCAACATCTACACTAAAATCATTGAATCTAGTGCAAACAATCAAATAGGATTAGAAATCAACATCTATAATGAAATCAATGCATTTAGTGCAAGAAATCCAATAGGATTAGAAATCAATATCTACATTGAAACCAATGCATTTATTGCAAGCAATAATATATGAGTAGAAATCAACATCTACATTGAAATCAATGCATCTAATGAAAACAATCAAATAGGATTATAAATGAACATCTATAATGAAATCAATGAATCTATTGCAAGAAATTAAATAGAATTAAAAATTAGTATCTACATTGAAACCAATGCATCTAATGCAAGCAATCAAATATGAGTAGAGATCAGCATCTACGCTGAAATCAATCCATCTAGCTTAGGTTATTAAATATTATTAGAAATCAACATCTACATCGAAATCAATGCATCTAGTGCAAGTGATTAAATCCTCAAGTTTTGCACTCAAAAAATAGGTTTTCACCTCGAGAGATTTGATCCCTCTCAGTCCTTGATAGATGTAGTGTTACAATGGATCTAGGTTGCTTATAATAATATAATAATATATTATTATATTATTACATTAATATAATGATAATCTAATATTATTATGAGTTATTATTATCACTAATTAATATTACTAATATTATTATGAGTTTATATTATATATTATTATTATTATTATTATATTAATAAAATGATGATATAATAATATATATAAATAATATGGTTGTTATTATTTTATATAGTTACTAATAATCATAAAATAGTTGGTGTTTAAAAAAAATATACATAACAATAATAATAAATAATAATAATTATTATTATTTATTATTATTATTATTATGAGTTTATATTATTATAATAATATTAATATAATAATCATAAATATATTAATAAATTAGAATATAGTTGTTATTATTTATATAGTTATTAATAATCATAGATAACTAGTTTTTAAAAAAATATACATAATAATTCCATTTTTTTAGTGCAAAACTTGAGGAAAGGTTTACACCTTGAGAGATTTGATCCCTCTCATCGCTTGATAGATCATGTGTTAATATGGGTCTTGATAGATCATGTGTTAAGATGGGTCTAGGTTGGTTTCAGTTGTGTGTTGTCATAGAAAATTTGTTGAACATGTAATTATTTTGATCGTTTTAAATATTCAAAAAATGTTTTAAAAAATGATGAAATAAATTATTTTAGTAAAAAGTGTAAATGTAACAATTTTTATTGATATAAAATGTCAATAATAGGAATATTGTCAATTACAAACAATCTTCATTGTGATCAATATGAAAATATTTTCTTCTACATTAGTTTTTCCATTTTCGATCATATGAAATGAGTAGTTGGAATCATAGACAATTCAAATATTTACCTCAAGCTATTGTAGTAAATGACATAGAAAATATTTAACTCGAGCCACTATAGTAAAAACTATACCTTGTCTCTGTTGCTCTACAATATTAATAGTAGTTTTCTCCAAAGTCAATAATTGTGACTTATGGAGTGTTAGACTACAAATAATTTTCAATGTAGGTATTTTCTATTACCTCCTTTGAATTCAAAGTAATTAACAATGTTGAATGATGGAAAATGGGAATAATAAGAATGTACCCAATTATAAATACTTTATAGTTCCAAGAAGCAAACATTCGGGGTAGGGAAACATTTTATTTAGGATGAAAATTCAAGTATTGTATTTATGGTTGAATAATTTTTATGTGCTTATATTGAGAGAGAGTGTGTGTGTTTTGTGAGTGAGAAGGAGAGACAAGGGGAGATAGATATGTAGATGGGGGGAGAGGGAATAAGATAGAGGAAAAGGCAGGGAGGGAGGAAGAGATATATATATGGAGAGAGAAATTTTAGAGAGAGAGAGAAGGGGAAGAGAGAGAGAGGGAGGGGAAGGGAGGAAGGGAGAGAGAGAGAAATAGATATAAAGAGAGAATGTGTGGGCTGAGATAAAGAGATATAGAAGGAGATACAATGGGAGATAGAGATATAGATGCAGGAGGTCAAGATTTGCTTACATTGAAATCAATGCACTCTATTAATCTAATTACTTTGAAATTAATGTACATCATCCATCTTGTTGCATCAAATAAAAAATCAACATCTACACTAAAATAAATGCATCTAGTGCAAACAATCAAATAGGATTAGAAATCAACCTCTATATTGAAATTAATGCATCTAGTGAAATAAATCAAATAGGATTAGAAATCAACATCTACACTGAAACCAATGCATCTAATGCTAGAAATCAAATATGAGTAGAAATCAACATCTACATTGAAATCAATGCATCTAATACAAATAATCGAATAGGATTAGAAGTCAACATCTATAGTAAAATCAATGAGTCTAGTGCTAGAAATCAAATAGGATTAGAAATCAATATCTACACTAAAACCAATGCATCTAATGCAAGTAATAAAATATGAGTATAAATCAACATCTACGTTGAAATTAATGCATCTAGTGTAAGTAATTAAATATGATTAGAAATTGGCATCTACACTGAAAATAATGCATCTCGTGCAAGTGATTAAATAGGATTAGAAATCAAAATCTACAATTAAACCAATGCATCCTCTACAGGCAATCAAATAGGATTAGAAATCAATATCTACATCGACACCAATTCATCTAATGCAAGAAATCAAATATGAGTAGAAAACAACATCTACATTGAAATCAATGCATCTAGTGTAAGGTATTAAATATGATTAGAAATCTACATCTACACTGAAATAAATGCATCTAGTGCAAGCAATCAAATAGGATTAGAAATCAATATCTACTATGAAACCAATACATCGTGTGCAAGCAATCAAATAGCAGTAGAAATCAACATCGGCATTGAAACTAGTGTATCTAGTGTAAGGTATTAAATAAAATTATAAATTGACATCTACATTGAAATCAATGCATATAGTACATGTAATCATATAGGATTAGAAATCAACAACTACATTCAAATCAATACATCTATTTTAGTGGAAATCTAAAATATTCATGACTTTCTGTTGAGATTGCAACAAGATGATGGAGCTTAGTGAAAAGAGTCGCCTTCACTAAGTGGGCCCGCAGGCTATTTTTGGCGCAAGTCTATTTTTAAACTATGTCTATTTTTAGACATATGGATCATGTCTATGGATTGCAGGTTGCTGTTTATGGATGATTGATCAAGTTGGAAAAATAGACAGACTTCTATTTTTGATGAAAGTGTGAGTGATCACAGTGTGAGTGATCAAATCTATTTTTAGACTGGCTGTCAAAAATAGAAAAGTCAAATATTATTATCTCACAATAATATTTGGACTATAAACTTAATCTTATTCTCTTGGAGCACTTCAGTTCGAGCTACAGAGGTGGCACATGCAATTGCATGAAGGAAATACGTGTTCTTATGGGTTAGTTGAATATTTGCATGCATGACTTCAGTTAGAACTCAAGTGAGTTGAGTTTAGTGGACTGGAGGTGCAGTTGATGGAGTTGTGTTCAGTTTAGCTTTGTTAAACTGGTTGTATTTAGTCTAACTAGCAAATAGACTAGAGATGAGTTGGGTGAATTAGTTATTAATTAATTCACAAGTTATTACCTCATAATACAACTAATGAATACATCAGTTAACTCAGTTGCATGTCAGTGCATGTTCAGTTCAACAGGGACAGGT